>AYEL01070420.1:0-59099 GCA_000484575.1 Olivierus martensii
TATTCATTGTTCTAAAAATAAATTTCAGACAATTTTTTTGGTAATTATAGGAACATCATAAAAATTTTTGACGAATGTCTTAAATAGTTATTATTTTATTTAATGAATACTGTAATCCCTTTCACGAACAGCCAAAATAAATTTCTAGATAATTAATAGTTAATTTTAACAGTACTCTATAGTAGAAAACGGATAAAAATGTTTTCTGTCTCATCAGAAAAATATTCTAATAAAAATTTCTAGTTTAATGAATTACTTTTTATATTTTCACTTTATAATATTTAATATAATTATTGGAAGAAATTTAAATGCGATTGTTTATTATGATGATTTCAAATTAATGTAAAAAATATTGTATTATCGAATTAAGATCACAGTATTTTAATGTGTTTCGTGAATACTTTTTACTATTTTCATAAATAAAACAAAACTCAGCAACAAATAGGAATAAAATTTATTTTCCAACGTAAGACATTTTCTGTCCACCGTATACATTAATTAATATATTAATAACAAATGATAATTAATTATTTAATTAGGAAAGTTTCCATTGAAAAATAAGATTTGTTTTTGTTTATCTTATTCTTATATATGAATGACATTTTAAACATATTCTTCACAGATTATGAAAAAAAGACTTACACTCTAATAGAAAATGACAAATTCAATAAAATTTATAAACAGAGGTAAGGAAACGGATAAAATAACTACAAATATATATTAGTCCCGACTTGACATACTTTAAGCTAGTTTGGACAAAAGAATAAAGCACTGAATCAACACCAATTTGCCTGTCTGCTGTTATTTTCGCTCATATTTATAAATTTTAACTAATTAGAAAATTTTTATGAAATATAGATATCTCTCAATAAATGGGGTTTTGGATTTTATACCGTAGTCTCTGAGTCGTAAGTATCAAACAGAGTTTATTCTCCCGTCCTTACCCACGTAAAAGCCCCATACTGCTCTAGGCTCTCGTCTGTTTGTTTGGTGTCGTACACGATACTAAAATGGTGTCAGAACATCCTGATATTGTACCACCCCAAGTCCCGAGGTTCCACATTTCTTTGTCACGAAACATCTTTTCAAATGACTATTTATATTTGAGCTGGAATCTGCTTTAATATCTGTAATTTTGAGTGTAAAGTTATAGAGTTAAAAGATGTAGTTTAAGCTACATCTTTTAACTCTATAACTTTACACTCAAAATTACAGATATTAAAGCAGATTCCAGCTCAAATATAAATAGTCATTTGAAAAGATGTTTCGTGACAAAGAAATGTGGAACCTCGGGACTTGGGGTGGTACAATATCAGGATGTTCTGACACCATTTTAGTATCGTGTACGACACCAAACAAACAGACGAGAGCCTAGAGCAGTATGGGGCTTTTACGTGGGTAAGGACGGGAGAATAAACTCTGTTTGATACTTACGACTCAGAGACTACGGTATAAAATCCAAAACCCCATTTATTGAGAGATTCTTTACAAACAATGATACGTGACGTTAGGCATAACGTCGACAAGACGGGAGGATAAATACCTGTGATTATTTTAATGATCAGGGGGTCTGGTAGACGAAACACACTACACAGTCTTTAATCCACAATTTCAGTCTTTAGTTCTGTAAAATTCACACACAAAATGCATAGAAACACTCACTATAGGAAAATTAAATAGTAATTGACTTGTTGACTATTTTGGAGCCCTCGTAGTTGACGACGGATTACTGATAGATTCGAGTCTTTTGTAAGGGTAAGCTTCAGATATATCCAATTGAACTCTGAGACTTAAGTATCTCTCTCTCTGTTGTTGGTCGAGGAAAAACTCTCTGCACTTCGTCGAGGGAGAACTCCTTGTTCTAGTTGGGGAAGACTCCTTATTGTTTGTAGAGGAAAGACACTCTATTCGTCGTCGAAGGAAGATTCTCCGCACACTCCTTCCTTCCGCTCTTATATCGGCAAAAATCTCTATATGCGTAACACACAAACATCGATAGACATGAGTAATCAGAAAGACGATCTCAAATCGATACTTTTCCGTGTCGATTTGATTTCTGAATTCTCTTTTTACCCTTCTTTGTAAGTGAAAGATTTAGTTAAACTTTTGCTTCCTTCTTTGGAAGTGAATTTACAAAATTATGACTTATTCTTAATAAGAAAACAGATATTTTAATAAAATTATAATGGCAATAAGTCCATTCGGACTTATTTTAGAGATGGTACAGGGGTCGGATCTTCACAGAAAAGAATTGTTATTTCTTCCTTCTTTCGAATGAGTAAACAAATATTTTAATTGCAAATATCTCTCCTATAACACAGTTTCCTACAATACGATTTTTCTCTAACACGATATGAAGATTGCAGAAACCTTATATAATACAGTAGGCTACTTCTACAACACGGTTTTTCCCTAACACCTTTAGAAAATTACGTTTACTCTCCTACAACACAAAATATTTTCATTAATTTTTGTAAATCCATACAGAGACACACAGTGCATACATAAAATGCGTGGGAAATACTATGCTAAAATTAATCATAAATGCAATTTGCTAGTTTCCCGTGAGAGGGACGATATGCAGTCTTTTTTTCGATTTCGATTTGAAATTATTTTCTAGCGGGTTATAGCGGATTAGATTACAGATTTTGTGAAGAGATCAGAAGATATACAAATTTAAATGCATAAAAAAGTTCAGAAAGTGAATTTGATATTGCTAAAGAAAAACACGTTCTCGTTTTAACGAAAAAGTGGAAAGGAAGATTTAATTATTAATTTCCCACAGTTCAGCTATTAGTGCCTTTCTTTTTATTTGCTATGTTAACAATTTTTTTGCTCTTGATATCCAGTCAACTATAATTGCTTACGCTGATGATTTGAAAGTCTTGCATACCTGTGAACAAACTTTAATTTCCAATTTCGTAAAAAAAAAATGGTTCAATGATAATAATTTATTAATAAATGAATCGAAAACAGAATATATGATTTTCTATTTTAAAAGAAGAGGAGAATTTAATAACTTATTTAACAGTGTCGTGTCTTTTACTCCAACTAACTCACATAAAAATTTAGGAATATTTTTAGATTGTAGACTATCTTATACTCACAATATTGCATATATTATACGTCAAATAGTTATAAGAACTACGTTTACTCAATGGTATCTTTCAAGAATTTCAGACAGACATGCATTACGAACTTGGTTCTATGCTATATTTATCTCCTTCTTGACATATGCTATACAGATTTACGCTTCTGGATCTATTTCTTGTCTCAGTCATTTGGAAGTTGTGTGGCAACGTACAATCCGAAAATTTAATTCATACTGTGTAAATGCTAATTCAAAACAAATCAGTAATACTTTGAATTTGCCTACTTCTTCTGACAAGGGCAGGTTCAAACATTCGGGTCACCGATTTTTTTGAAATTGCGCATACTTGTAGTAGTCCCCTAGGACAATAGAAGTCACTACTCCAGGATTGTCGAGAAAATCGCACGAGAAGTTTCGTATTGACACTACTCCAGGATTGTCGAGAAAACCGCACGAGAAGTTTCGTATTGAGTACCTGTAATAGTCCCCTAGGACAATATAATGTGTGAGCAATAAAGTGCACTTAACCAAGCATTGTCGAGAAAATCGCAAGAGAAGTTTCATATTGAGTTCATATATTCTAAAATTTAAGTATTTTTCGAATCTCTCAGTAGCGTAGTGGTTGAAGATTTTCTTTTATAATTCGTGATCGCTGGTTCAATTTTTAGCATTGACAATTTTTTTTATTTTTATTTATTTATTTTATTATTACTATTTTTCTCATACATTGTTTTATAATACAGTTATTTATATTTTTTGAGATAGTAAAAGGTTACGATGTTAAAATGATTATAAAATATGTCAAGGGTGATCTTCATCTCAACAATTTATCTTTCAATGTTCTTCAATTCTACTCCCGTAAGATAGACTTCAAAATATGTCAAATATGTCATATGTCAATGATCACAAAATATGTGTATCTTCATCTCAACAATTTATCTTTCAATGTTCTTCAATTCTACTCCCGTAAGATAGACTCTTTCTGTGCCAACTTATAGATTAGAAAACATTCGAACGATCTTTTTGGAATAGCGCATCTAGAGAAATTAATATATAGTAATTCCGGGAGAGTCGCCGCATACGGGATAGATTGCGCACCCCCGCTAATTTAGGGCAGCTGCCTACAGAATGCACGCAGATGCACAACACAGAAGCGCAGTAGACCCTAGAGAAGAAATGAAGTGGTCCTGTTTGTGTTGTCCTGTTCCTACATATTTTGTAGTGCGTAAACTGAGGTAAGTCTGATATTTTACCTTCATACTTTTCCTCACTTTACAATAAATTCGTATTTGACGTTAAATTACTACAATATGGTGAGTGTTTGAGGTTTGCAGCAACGATAAGATTAGCTCTGAATATTTTCAGTCTAGTTTCGCCATCTTGACCGTGAAGGTCTAAGAACCACGAGGTGTGGCGTCTCTCCCATATATAATGGGAGAGACGCCGCCATGAAATCCGGTACACATGCCGCACTTTTCTCATTCGGGAGACGCCGCCATGAAATCCAGTACACATGCCGCACTTTTCTCATTCGGGACACACGCCACACCGAATGAATTATGATTGGAGATGAATTACAAAGCATTTTTAGCAAAGTTATAGAGTATAGATATATAAATTTTGAGAGTGCATTTGCAAAATAAAAGCACTTGTTTATATGATCTATGTAATATTTATGTTTTGTGCTTATATTTTAAACAATAATTATAAAAATAAGTAGAAATATGTACATTTTTAACTTTCCTTTTAGGTCCATTTAAAAATGCCCACGGTTTACAAAAGGAAATTAGGAGTAAAACCTCGTGGATAGTGGGACCCTGGGAGATTACGAGAAGCAATTTCTAGGATAGAGGCAAGAGATATTTCTTTTCGAGAAGCAGAAAGATACTATGGGGTACCTGCAAGAACTATTAAAAGGAGGATGGGCGTGGGTCAAATGGGCTTTGTTTTCCAATTTGTAAGTTTGAATTCTAATGAAATAGACCTAAACTTCTCCTACGTTAACGGACTTTCTTATTTTTCAACTTGTACTGTATTTCTAAATTAATATAAAATAAACAAAGCCTATGTTAATTGACTAGATTTTACACTTGTAGTATACCTATATATTTCAGTTAGCCTAAACATAGCCATAATTTTACAAATTCTACTTTTCGGTTGCAGTAATATTATAGGTCCTCTGCATTAGAAAAGTAATAAAAATATATAAAATATAAAGTAGGCTACACACATTAATTTTCTCAAAACTTTTTTACTGAGACAAGATGTTTCAAAAAACACAGATGCAGCTTGCAGAAATCAGTTTGTTTGTTTTTATGACGTGCGGCGTATCACCCTTATAGGTGCGGCGTGCCACCGTAACATTCGGGATAGACGCCGCGATGTAATATTTTACAAAAAAAATTCTAACGCCTAAATGATACATGATAAAATATAACATTTGGTATGCATGTCAGAAACATGACTGGTCATCATATTAATTACCTAGTTTAATTTTCAGTGCATCATGAGACTTACAAGGGGAGGTTCAGACATTCGGGTCACCGATTTTTTTGAAATTTTGCACACATCTGCTTACTAGCAGATAAGACGAAATAATGCCTCTTTTTTTGCTAGATTTTTTTGCTAGAAATAATGCCTCTTTTTTTGCTTATGCCTCTTTTTTTTGCTAGTCCATTTCTTCTGATAGGAATCTTTTCTTGTTAGTCATCTTTCCTCACAACTTATCACTTCCTTTCTGTTTCACTGGGCTAAACATAACGTACAGTCCTCTATTTCTTTTTTAAATAAGTAACTAAACCGATATCAAATGAAGAACATAAACATGTTGCAACTGCAGTAGTGGAAGCTACCAATGCTGCATACGGAAGTGGAAATGATCAGGCAATATCAATACAACCAGATATGCCGTCTTCAACAGTGTGGAAAAGCTTATGCAAATGCTGAAATTTCCCACTTACAATTGGTGATCCAACTCAAACAACCAATTCCTAACAATTCGGTAACTCGCTTGCAGTTTTCTCTTCTGTTCCTATCGCGGATGATAATGGAAGATGCATTGCCTTGAACAATCTTATGGAGTAATGAGGCCAATTTTTATTTCAATAGCTCTGCTAATAAAAATGTACGATTTGGGCTACTAAGAACCCTTATGCATTTCATCAGACTCCCTAGCATCCACTAGTGGATCACTAGGTCTTAATAAGTGTGGCTTTACTGTCTTGTTCATTATTGATCCGTAGTTATTCGAAGAATTCAAATCAACAGGGTCAGTGAATTGTCCTGCCACTGCAGATAGATATCAATAAATGCTCCTCAATTTCGTTATTCCATAACACCAGCAGCATGAATCGATTCGATCGTGTTTATGCAGGAAGGAGCGTCCTCTCACGTAAGATGCAGCAAAACGTATGAGAGCATTTTACTGAAGACAGAATAATTAGTCTCGCATTCACTACGAAACGGCCAGCCCGCTCACCTGATTTCCATTCCATGTGCTTTAAGTTGTACGAGTATTTATAAAACTTGGTTTTCCAATGAGACATGGACAATTTAGCAAACCTGAAGGACTGAATAATGCTTCACCTGAGACAAAGCTGAGATATGTTGCGTTTTGCAATGGAAAATGGGTTCATAGAAAGCGGTTATTATATATATACAAGGGAAACATATTAAAACATATTTGTAATTGAATCAAAATAAAAACTATTGTCAAATGTGACCTTTTGTTTTGTTTATTATATAGTCTTAACTCTTAGAACAGCGGCATTTACCCTACTAGCGGCGCATTTAGAAAATAATTATTTTCGTTATCGAAATCGAATTCTCATACCTTGGAAAGCATGTAAACCAAATTTGGTTGAATTAGACCCAACAAAGTCTTGACTGTCAGACTCTAAACACCTATATAACATTATGGCTCCCTGTATATTAATTAAAATTTTTACTTGAGTTATTGCTCTGAATTCATTCTTACCATAAATCCTTTTATTGAAATAAATTATTATACCTAATATGCCATTATCATACGAAATATAATGCTGAAATATGAAGTAAAGACACTTTCTTCCCAGTTCAATCACAAATTTACACATACCTGTATTCTCTTCAGTGAAATAAGTGCTTCGGATACTTGAGATATGGCTTGTGGAACGTACCGAAACACACTGCGATATAAATTTAATGATAAACTGGTAGCAACAAAAGCTATGCTTGCTGTCATCTTTCCTCCAGTCATAATAAATGTGAAGAAGGAAACGAATAACATTACTTTTGATAATATAAATCCCATACTGTATGGAATTCCATAAAGCAACAACGACTTCTTTATGTTCGCTACTTCTCTCCTAGAGACATAAAAGTAAGTAAATAATTTACCTAATTGGATCTATTTATTGAATACTAGTAAAAATTTTCCAAGATTTACAAATATCTGATTGACAAACTTCCTTTCGTACAAACATATTTCATGTTTTAAAAAGTTACCAAAATTGCATTATAATTATAAATTTAATAAAATATTGGAAATTGGACTAGAAATAGAATATAACTGTAGAATTTCATAGATATTTAATGCGTTAACACAGTGTATGAGATGATGGAACTATCATTACAAATTTCGCATATCTGATATTCTTTCAAATATTTGAACTGAAAATTTATAATTGATTGCGTTATTATGTAATCTAACATAAATTTCTAAGAAAAATTTTTTATTGTCAAACATGTTATATTATATTCATATTGTTAAGTGAATTCAATGTCGCATAATGTGTTTTAATATTCATAATATAGAAAATAAATAATTGATTTAAAAACTACAATATTTTAATTAAATGAAACTATTGCTGACTTCACTTGCTAAAAGGTTGATAATCCTACCGGAATTACATTTCTGATGGCTTTTTTTTAATTTATTTTAAACAGAATAATTTCATGAACGCAATAAAATGAAACTCGATGAAATTTTATATTCAGAATTTTCTAAAATTGTTACTTTCAAACTTAAAAAATAAAATGTTTTGTTATAGTAGCAATAAATCTTCTTGTCTTTATATTTAAGATTAAGTTCAGTTTAAGTATGCAGCTCGGTTTCACCTGAAATTTGTATATTAAGAGAGACTTACTCGGCAGCCCTTTTACAATTTTGGTACCTTCTTCGGAGGTGTTTTGAAGTCATGAATTTTGTGTAAACTCGAAATCTTACCTTGCACTTATCAAAGAATTTTATTTGTAACTATAAGAACATCTGTACTAACTTGTAAGTTGTAAAAGTTTTGGAGGCAACTTACTTTCTGGTCATCTCAATTGATGAAGCAAATGCAATTTCCCAAGTATACATTTTGATTACTCTCATGCCATCCAACAATTCGTTCAACAGATGTATTCTTTTATCAGAAAGTTTAGCTGTTTTCAATCTAATATTAAATTCATGTTAGAAATTAATTAAAAGGTTTAAATAAATATTCTCTATATAATCAACAAGAATTCATTGCAAAAGTTTTATCAATGAACAGCATGGTTTCATGTCATTAATAGTTAAAATAAAAAATTTATATAAATATTTTATATAAATTAATATGAATATGATTATATAGTATAGCATAATATCGTCATTTCACACTATAGACGATATTGTATATTATACTAAATGATATAAAGTTTAGTATAGTATAATGTACTTCCTGTGTTACAAATAGTAAAAATTGTGATAAATAGTTGTTAGAAATCAGCTATCTTATTAAATTCCATAATAAAAGTTTAAAAATATTGAAAAATTCCTATATAGTTGAAGAAATATTTTCTACAAATTAAATAGAAAAATGAATAGAAAAAATTATATTTATTAAAACACTATTTTAGTATTTTGATAGGCATAAAAATAGCATATCAATAGTATTGCATCTAATGCTGAACATATTGAAATAGTTATTTACTGTATCTATATAGCATATATAGTCAAACTTCGGTTCACGAATTCAATTTGTTCCTGACGGTCGTTCGTAAACTGAAATGTTCGTAAACCGAAACTATTTTTCCATAGGGATTAATATAAAATGGATTTATTCGTTCCAAGATTGCCTATCCAGATGATTGCCTATTTATAATTTTAGAAATGTATTTTGTGCACAAGTTCTTAATACAGAATCAAAGGAAATCATTAATCCTATCACAAAAAAGATAAACACAACACTAAGCAGATTAAATATAGAGGAAAACTTAATTTATTTTAGCCATATCTGTACGGAGGAGTGTTGACAGCATGCGTGGAAAATAGTGAGCAAGTAAAATGTTATTGTTTGGAAGGGTATTCTTTTTCTTTCTTCTGTCTCTTGGCATCACTCGATTCTGCTTCATACCACTAGCCTATGTCTCACTAAAAATTGTCCGGTGTGATTTGTTTCTGACTACGTTTTAAAATGTTTTTAAAGTGTCACATAGCATTATCATTAAAAATGTTCATTTTGACTATTTGCGTGTTCGTAATTCGAGACACGTTACGTCATCAGAGATATTTTGTGTTCGGAAAATTTGTTCGTAAACCGAATTGTTCGTACTCCGTGCCGTTCGTGAACCAACGATTGACTGTATAAGATAGTCTAATAAAATTAATTTATTTAATATATAACAGTTTATATGAAATAATCATTCACAGTAGGATTTCCACTTTTTTGGAATTAAAAGAATGCTTCCCGAAATATATTAATTTTCTATAAATTTTTATAATTAGATTTTTACAAAAATATAAATTGATAATCAGATTTCTAATCATATTTAGATATATTATTTGGTTGGACATGACAGCGAAAGATATTTGGTCCACTAAAAACATAACCTCCGGAAAAAAATTCAATTGAATATAACTTTAATTAAGAGCATATTATTGAAAATATTTGCTACCTTAATACTGAGAATAATTTTCCTATACCAATTTCTAAAGGTGAGTACAATAATATTAAAGAAACTCCAGCTAATATCGAATATCCCAAATATTGCCATAATAATATAGTCATCACAACCACTTGAATTGGCCCACTTAGCAAGTAAAACGATTTGAAGAAAAACTATAAAATAAACAGAAAATAAAAAATAAACAATATTTGCTTTATAACATTAACGTTTTCTACATGTAAAGAATAATTTGTGCAAGTAAGAAATTCACTTATGTAAAATATTATCAATGTGTTTAATTAACATAATATTCACCATATTAAACTTGTTGACATCATTGGAGAGAAGATTCACCATTTGACCGATATTTGATTTTCCTAGTGAAACGTGACTTAACTTCAGAGCCTAGGATAAAAATTTCCATTTAAGGTATTTTCCAATAAAATTTTTATGACTTTTTAAATAATATATGCACATCTAAGTTAAATAATTTTTATCTTCATTCATTTGTTCAGTTATATTTATCATACCTTTCTGTATATAATGCTACAGCAAGCTACATTAATTTTGATATCTATTCTGTTTGAAATAAAACTTATTAAATTTATTGTTATCATATAAAAAAATGCAGAAACACAAATGCCGCCTGCCGATAAATAAGCATAAAGTTTATTTTCTTCCGGTGTATACTGAAAGTAGTTGATTACTATATCGATCAGATAGGCCTGGATAATAAGTAAAAAACATTCCTGCAATAAACAGGAAAGTATTAGTTTTCATTATCACAAATTTTATGAATGGTCATAAAATATACGAACATCTCACCTGAAATAAAACCATTGGAATTAATAATAACCATCTATAAAGGAAAATACGAATTACGGATTTCAACAAACTTGGATTTTTCTTTTTCAGTTCTTTGTTCCATTCTCTAAAAGGAAATACAATATTCTTATATTTAAAATAAATATATAAATTTTAAATTTTAAATTTATAATTATCATTAATTTTTAATAACATTATCAAGCTATGCAAATTGTGCTGCAGATAAACAAATTTTTCTAAAATTTAATAAATACAGTATAAAAACAGTTTTTCTGTATAAATATCTATTTTTCATGGTATAAAATAATCAATTCTTATGATATGAACATATTAATTTGATTTTTAAAACAACAACTACATATAAGAATTATCATTATCACTTTCTTATAATCAAAAATAATTTATTACTTGTGATTATTTAAGGAATACTAAAAATTACCCGCTCATATAAATGAGCGGAAATATTGTGATTAATCTTATAACACTTTTGTATAATAACATATTAAATAGAACAGTATAATAAATTTGTGAGATATTTTGTTGTTGTATATTAGTTTAAAGGTGTAGCAATTTTGTTATATCTATGCTATTTCTATTTATTAAAAACACAAATATCAAAATGTTTATTGAAACATATACAGAGTTTAACCCAAAATTTCTTCGTAATCAACATTACTTGTGTATACAGCTGAATTATTAAGTGTTCCTTGATTTGACGTTTCTATAATTTGTATTCTGTCTAATATTGTTGTTCCTCGGAAATTTCAATATTACTTGTATATACAGGTGAATTATTAAGTTTTCCTTGATTTGACGTTTCTATAATTTGTATTCTGTCTAATATTGTTGTTCCTCGGAAATTCTTTTGTCATGTAAACATTCCGTACTTTCATGTTCAGATTCTCTTGTACATTTTTCGGGTGCAATTTGATATTACCGCCATATGAATGAAAATTATACTAATCGAAAGATGATGGCGAATAGAAAAACTTTCTAAAAGGACTACACTTTTGTTTAGTGCAGGCTTCGAGAAAATGAATGATGAAATTATAATATTTCTTCACAGATAATACGTAAACGGATGCCGCCATTTTGAAAACCTTTTTGAAAGTCGATATAGTTTTGGAATGAATCTTTAAGAAATGGAATTGTCGATTCGTGTTTTAATCATCAGTTGCTGGGGGCTATCTTTTATTTTTTTAATGGGTAGTTTTTGCAAAAGATGAAATTAAAGTACTGAAATTGAAGATTTGCTTTCTCATCGACTGATGATTAGAAACGGCAATCAGTTGTGTTAAAGTTCCAAAAAGACTATATTTTAGGAAATTAAAGATTTGCCACCCATTGACCTGATGATTAGAAACGGCAATCAGTTGTGTTAAATTTCCAAAAAGACTATATTTTAGGAAATTAAAGATTTGCTACCCATTGACCGATGATTAAAATATAATTCGAAATTTCTCGGTACGGGTTTCATATTTCTGGGATCGAAAATTTACCGCCCTTTATAGTGACCCTCCTAATTTGGAGGGGCTGAGTCCAAAAATGTAATTATTTTTTTTTATCACTGAGTCCCCATTATCAAGATACAGGGCCACAAAATTGGGACATATCAGTCCAATTTTTCAAGTAATTTTAATAGATAATTTCGAAATTCTAAAGATTCAGGAGTGATAAAAACAGTGAAAAAAATCGCATAGCTTCGTAAAGGTAGGTCATATGTCAACGGAAATGAATACATTTGATTCGGAATGTAAAACCACATCAAAATTCATTAGAATTTGGAAATTATTTAATAAAATACTTGAAAAATTCGACTGATAGCCCCGTATCTCGATAACGGGGCCTCAGCGGTAAAAAATAATTACATTTCTGAACTCAGCATCTCCGTACTTGAAAAATTCGACTGATAGCCCCGTTTCTCGATAACGGGGCCTCAGCGGCAAAAATAATTACATTTCTGAACTCAGCACCTCCAAATTAGGGTCTCCAAATTAGGGCGGTTCACTATAAATGCGAGGAAAGTTTCGATCCCGGAAATATGATACCCGTACCAAGAATTCCGTTGAATTAAAGATTCAATTTAATGGCGAGCCTTGGCCGATTCCCACTGTCGGTGAATAGTCTTGTGAAGTAAATCGGTTACAAGATACATAATATTTTCTATTTTTTAAATATTTTATAATCCAATAGATAAAAATGTAGTCTATTTCCCATTCTGTATTTAATCTGGAATATAAAATGTTAATATTTACGGAATCAAAAGCAGCTGATAAATCAAGAAATAACGCATAAGTCTTCATCTTATTTTCAAAATTTTCGTAAATATAGTTCGTATTTTCGCCTTTGCTGTTATTTGTAACGATTTTTCTAGAGGAAACGTTAAGTATATAAATATAAATATTTATATCAATGGATGTTACAGATAATGTTTTCAATATGTTATCTTCCCTAAAATTATATAAATTATAAGTATTACAAGTTATTTTCAACTATAATTTTTACAATATATAACATAAACCATTTACTATATAATAATAATAATAATAATAATAATAATAATCCATTTTTTAATATTACATAAAAGATTTCTATTGTATTTACATTAGAGAAAATAATTCTTATAAATAATTTGTAATAATATAAGATGGAAATAACTAATTCATAAATATTCACAATAATTATTTTCCTGCTCTATATAATGTATATTGTGCCCCACTATAACTATTTCAGCAGAAAACTCTTACAAGTTATCTAACTATTTGATATACTGGAAAATATTTTGTCTGGATCTTTATCATTATATAACAATACTAATTAGCTTAACAATTGCAGCAAAATATCTTATCCTTATAAATAAAATGGTAGTCATTATTTCTTGAAATTATCGTGTATAGTGAAAACTGACTTTACGACCCCTGAATAAGAAGACACCTGGAATGACGACCACAATTTCATGGGAACCAAATTTTTCCCAAATCAATAATATTATTTGACCCCCCTAAGACGACCACCTCCTTAATGCGACCACGACCATCATTTTTATAGACCAAACATAAACCGAAACCGTCTATGACGACCATAATTTTTTAGCATTACTACTAATTGACTACCTTTATTGCTTACTTCAGCACCGTTTTCATTTGAACTTAAATTTCTTTTAAACAAACCATTATAATTGAAAAAAATTGCACCGTGCGAATTTTTTCCATCATTCATTTCACCAGAATGACGTAGAGCGCTGGAATGACGAAATAATGATATCATTTCTATTTTAATGCGATATCTTTTAATATGTATATTTCTTAGATATATATCTATGATATGAAAATTAAATTTTGTATTAAAACATTAAAAATCATAACTTAAGGCCTATGGCGAAGTGATATAGGGAAAACCGGGAAAGTGAAAACAACATCAGCCACCGGATGTGGATGTTTGTATTCTACGCAAGCGTATTCTCTGTGTAGGTGTGATGCTATCACTGAACTTTGGATGTTGAAATATGGCTAAACTATGGGCAAAACGGAAAGTTAATACATTGAATTTAGAACAGCGATAAAAATGATTGAAGACAATAAGAAAAGTCTTTCTGAACGAGCATTAGCAGAAGAATTTAACGTGTGGAAAACACAGATCTATAAAATATTGTCTTAAAAAGAAATTCTGACTAAATGGAGGAGCAATGGAAATCACAACCTTAAGCGAATGACACCCTGCAAGAAACATGTTGAAGAATTAAAGTGGCATCAATAATAGAAAATACTGAAAAATTGTTCTCAATTAAACGACATCGAACACTGCTTTGCCGTAGAAATTATAAAAAATACAAGTAGATGCGACAAAGCATTTTGATAGTTTATTCCATACTAATTAATTATGTTTTGTTTTTGAATAAATGATTGTTATAAATTGTAACAAAAACATACGTTTCGATTTTATTAAATTATAATCATTTTGTTTCATTTAAACATGCAAAATTATATTTAACCTGTATAAGCCTACCACTTGTATAAACGACCAGTTTTTATTTGAACGGGAGGTGGTCGTCATATACAGATTCTACTGTAATTATTTAAATACTTATCGAACATAATAAAAACCATTCTTTATAATCTGCGACCTTTCTATTCCTTCATGCGTAAATTTGCATGTTATTAATTAAAGCAATTTTTCCCGACCAATTGCATGTACAATAGAAATTTCTCTTCGCATTCATAAAATACTTTCTTCTGTTTCAAACAGAGTTTCTATTTGATGTGACGTTTCTGTTACTCATGCAATAGACTAAAAATAAATTAGAAAGTAGAATCAATTTAATCAAGCATTCATTGGTTTCTGTTTAGTTTCAATTAAGAAAAATATTAGAAGTTAAGATTTATGAAAAGTATCAATTTTTATATTTTAAACTCGGTTTTCAAAATTCTCAATTTATCAAAGGTAAAGCTACACGCAGCCAGCAACAATTATTTGCGCTGCTTGTGGTCGGTGCAGTAGTGTAAGATATAGATATTATTTTAATTTTATCATAGAAATGTTAAATTATGTAAACAAGCATCATAATTAATTAATTAATTAATTAATTAAATTTAGATTTTTGTGTGCTAAAGCACATCTAAAAATCTGGAGTGTGCCCACTCGACTTTCCTATACTATCAATGTTTCAAGTATGCAACCTATTGGAGCAATTGAGTTCGAAACAATGGCCTATTGGAAACCTATTGGGAACCTATTGTTTGCGGCTGTAAAAATTCGTAAAAAATAGAATGTCAGTTTTCGGGCATAATCACAATACTTTCCTCTATTATGAGTACTTCATGTAGGCCTATCGGAAAGTAAAAAAAAAAAAATTTATAATGCGGCCCGCTAGAGACCTTACGAATGGCCGCTGTCAGAAAAGTTTGCATACTCCTACTTTAAATTATTGTAAGGAATTCAATCGCATATCATAATATCTAATTATTGCGTAGGTCAGCGACATACATGTAATTCCTACAATTATGTTAAATTGAAATTCCTAAATTGGCTAATAAATACTATTCTTTATAATTATTCATTCACTGTTTAAAAAATTACCATTTATTGGACGAAATGTTAAAGGATGAAGTTTTTTCTCTTCTCGATATCCACTTAGAGCTAAGCAGGCTCCAAAAAATATAATTTCATAAATATAAGTAAAGATTATACAACATGCAGCATATGCACAAAATATCTGCACTATAGGAATCGCCGAAGTTGTTCCAACGCAGAAGGAAACTAAATTTGTCAAAGAAGTAAGAGTGATAGATACTGCAGCTTCGGAATAAACTTTTTCCATTCTATTAACTACGTTATCGTTAACAGGTGAATTTCGCCAAGCTGAAATCATCACAAAGGCATCATCGATTTCTGTTCCTAAATAAATAAAAAAATATATATAAAACTAAAGTTATTATTTCGTTTAAAAAAATATAATTGAATTTTGTAGTATATATATAATTTTATATTTATATATATAGTATTGATATTATAAAATTATTTAATATTTCAACAAATACAAGAATTATACAATAAATATTCTATGGGATCCAGGGACCCAGGTGCCCGCTGGGGAACGTCGTTTCACGCCAAGATAAACTAACAAGATAAACTATGGGATCCAGGGACCCAGGTGCCCGCTGGGGAACGTCGTTTCACGCCCGATCGTAAATTAACGAGGTTAACTATTTCGAGATAAAACATCGGGCGAGGGTGTCCTTCTCCCAACCGGTCCGAGGTATTCCGTTTCCCACTGATTCCGAAAGAATAAGAAACAATAGTCGAAGCACCCAGTTGCCGGCTGGGGAACGTCGTTTCACGCCCGATCGTAAATTAACGGGGTTAACAATTTCGAGGTAAATATTGGGCGGGTGTCCTTCTCCCAGCCGGTCCGAGGTATTCCGTTTCCCACTGATTCCGAAAGAATAAGAAACAATAGTCGAAGCATCTACTGGATTACATAACTCGACACGAAACTTCGTCCCCGAGATCGTAAATTCCGAAAACGAAACTGTTTACTTATCGTGGAAGAGGGATCGTGACCGTGCAGATGTCCAGGGAATATGGACCCCACCTTCGGATGAAATAATAAACAACACACGAAACTTCGTACCCGAGATCGTAAATTCCGAAAACGAAACTGTTTACGTATCGTGGAAGAGGGATAGTGACCGTGCAGATGTCCAGGGAATATGGACCCCACCTTCGGATGAAATAATATACAACAGAAGGGAACGATTGGAATCCGAGCTTGTGGACTAAAAGTCACGTTTCGTCATAGCGACGGCCCAGGACGAATTGTGTTCTTTTGTCTTGACCAACCTAGTAATACAGAATCCGAAAAAGAAACAGACAGTTGGTTCCAGATCGTCGAAGTGTTCGGACGTGCTTGCTTA
Source organism: Olivierus martensii (assembly GCA_000484575.1). Lineage (NCBI taxonomy): Eukaryota > Metazoa > Arthropoda > Arachnida > Scorpiones > Buthidae > Olivierus > Olivierus martensii. The sequence continues at coordinate 17,221 of AYEL01070420.1, forward strand.
TCTCTAAAGGCAGGCCGTACGCGCCGTAAAGGACAATTGGTGATCCATCATCGGAGACCCAGCCAGGCCGAGATACCTCTCGTCAGGATCACCGAGCAGACAACTTAGCCATCCAACGGCAGAGTTCAGCTTCTGACCAACTCCCTCATCCTTCGCCTCCCAACTAACATACTCCAGATTCCGACTTCTTTGGACCTGTCTCCAGCTTTTCAAACAAGGCCATCGTCTACCCATCCAGCATCGGCGTGGGAGAGAACTCCATTTGTAATCAGGTATTTGTCCTCCAACCCAAATTGTCGTGTTATGCTTTGTAAAATAACTTCTCTCCAATAAAAGAAGATGTTTGTTCTTACAAAGGTTGTCTCCGAGTCCGTCCTTGTCTAACGTCTCGCCACTCATCCTTATCTACGTCACACGCCGCTGAAAGGCTATCTGCCTGTTGAGCAGCTTAATATCCTATCTTGCCGGCTCAGCGGGCTAGCGGGCCTCACAAAACTAACACGTCCTGTTTCTCAATGTATCAGATTTCACTCAAATGCGTCATTAAATTTTTTACTTCGATTCGAATCCCGACAATAAAGGGGGGGTTTTCCGACCACATTGGGAAGCACTTATACATGTATTTTTTCAACTGAACAATTTTTAATACATTAAATTTTTTACTTCGATTCGAATCCCGACAATAAAGGGGGGAGTTTTCCGACCACATTGGGAAGCACTTATACATGTATTTTTTCAACTGAACAATTTTTAATCATAATATGATAAAATTTATTTATGTTTTGTAAAAATATATATAATCTATATGAATTTAAGATCGCGGATGATCTGACATCGCAGGGTACTTTGGAAATTTCTGATCTTGAACAATAAATACACTTCTTAGGAAAAGTTTAAGACCACCTATTTTGCCTACGTAATTTTCTAAGAAAGGTCTAATAGTTGCTGGCCATTGAGTGAAGATGGAAATTTCGGGAATGATTGACTGCTAGCTATTCACTTACATCTTCTGATACACTATATCACATCACATTACACTTTATCGTAATCATAGTCGTCATTAGATGTAACAGTTGAATGGGATAAAATATCACATATTTGTTTTGGTTTTATGTAATCGTCATCATAAATCTGCCTACGGCATAACAGGGTAGGAATACAATAACAGAAATCTTTAAAATTTCAATAAAATGACTGATTTTTGTTCAATTTATCCATCTATGTATTATTATAAGGTTACATGCCTGTTTTAAGTATAATTTTGTGTTATTAGATTCAGATAGATGCGGATAAACTACATAACTTATTCGCTTAGTTTATTGAGTCGAAATCGTCGCAGGTCCAATACAGCGTCAAAATAATTAATGTATCGCAATCAAATTTTTAAGATATAAATTCTCAGAATTTTTTTAATTGCAGAGATTTATAAGAATTTTTCTCCAGACGGAAATCTCGGGCACAATCACTACTTAGTTGAAACTTTTTTATTTATAATATTTTTTATTTAATTTTACAGCGGTAAGGAAGACATAATTATTAAATGAATGTTACATAGGCTGTTTACATTTTTCTTTCTTTTTGTTTTCAATATATTCCCTTTTCTGGGACTTGCATATATATATTTTTCTCTTGATGTTTCATATTGTTAATATTCTTAAAAACATTAAGTTTCTTATCTGTAATTAAAGAGTTATTTGGTTTTATATATTTTTCTTTTTTTGTGTCGTGTTGTTAATATTGTTAAAAACATTAAGTTTCTTATCTGTAATTAAAGAGTTATTTTATATATATTTTTCTCTTTATGTTTCGTGTTGTTAATATTGTTAAAAACATTAAGTTTCTTATCTGTAATTAAAGAGTTATTTGGTTTTAATTCGTTTGGGAACGTAACTCTCTTTTTTGTATTTGCTCCAGGTCTGATATAACACGGTTTCATACAACACGGCGTTTTTTGGAATCTATCAACCCTGTTATACGAGGGTTACCAATAATGTAAAAACTGCTTTTTTTCTATTTTAATCGAAAGTGCGCATGTAATGAAATAAGCTTGCGGCTTTAAAAATAATAATTCAACTACAGAAGAATAAAATTTCCGAATGAATTCATTTAATCTTATTTATGTAATAATAACAATAAGTTTATGTATGCAATATTAATTATTAATTATTTTTATATATAATATCTGTTATTTGTATAGAAATAACTTATTTATAAATTAAGGACCAACTTTATCTTTGTATACATACATGATATGCTACGAAAATTTTTGTGACTCCTGTTCCCAAGAGATCTTAATTCGGCCTGACTGTGGATTACATTTGTTTTCGTATACGATTTATTAACAATAATTAATTAAAATAAATGTTTGAGTTGACAATTGTTTGAGTTGATTATGCTCAAACAATCACTGTTTGAACATAATCAACTCGTTTTGTTCATCATATAAGGTGAACCAAAAGTGTCTTGCATTCCAGTTGCATCCACAATTAATCACTAACTATTAGAGTTATGTCAAATCTTTAAATGCAAACTAAGATAAAGTCATGGATGGCCTAGGCAGGTGGTCTAGACAGTGACCTTGAATATACAGATTAGGGTAAATACAAATCTGTAAATGCAAACTAATATAAAGTCATGGATGGCCTAAGCAGATGGTCTAGACAGTGACCTTGAATATACAGATTAGGGTAAATAGAATTTCAAAACCGTAAGAGATAAAAGAATATTTCCAATTATATATGTCTTCTGCATGTTATTTTGAACATTGTAAAAATTTATATTGAAATTGAATAAAAATTTCATTCAAAACTTCAAAATCATTGCTTAGTCAATTTCCCATCTTCAACATTACAGCTTTCTTTTATATTATTAATGCAATGATGTCCTGTAACTGATGTAAATATTATCCTAGAAGGATTAAATCTATCTACACCAATACACAACTGCGAACTGTTCTGACAGATTTCAGTACATTAGACATCACGATAGATGTTAATTCCGTACAGACTATTTCTGTTACTTGTTTCAGATCATGCATTGAAACTGGTACTGTATTATACACTTCATTTTTGACATAGCTCCACAGGCATCACTTCGGTGAAATTGGTTGAAAATGATAAACAATATTTTCCACGTTTTCAGTGAAAACGTTCATCGATTTCGATGTAATTTCTTTTTACTGTTTAAAATAGCATACTGAAGACATTTGTGATTGGAAATGTTTTTCATCTGTTACGGTTTTCACGTTTTCAGTGAAAACGTTCATCGATTTCGATGTAATTTCTTTTTATTGTTTAAAATAGCATACTGAAGACATTTGTGATTGGAAATGTTTTTCATCTGTTACGGTTTCGAAATTTGAATTTCTATTTGTCCTAATTTATATGTTCAACGTCACTCTGGACCATTTCAAAAGCTACCAAAGACTACATATTTGTTAGACCAAGACAATTGACATAACCCTAACGGTTAATGATTTATTGAGTATGCAAGAGACTATTGGTTTATTCTTTATATTTCAGTCACCAGCAGAATCGATAAAAGATGTAAATTAATAAAACACAACTGCTCACAGTGCCATCATATAGTTTGTCATTTGTAACATACCTGAAACGGAAATCTTGCATTCTTAACACTATGAGCCATAAATTTTATTTAGTGTAAGTGACAATAAAGAGGCGATTAGGTATATTTTTATAATAGCTAAAATTTGCTTATTTTCGTATAAAATGTAAACCTCATTTTAATCCACTATGAACACGTATTGTACAGTATATGAATTCAGTATTTATAATGATTAATTAAGTACATATTTTTAAAATTAAGCAGAAAAAATCCTTTCGAAAATAGTAGTTTTCTGCTATTACAGATGCCATTTTGCAAGGAGATGAGTAAATTAAAAGAAAATTAAATTTAATCATCGAAAGAGAACAAATAATCCGCATCAGTTGAAAGTTGTTATGAAGTATAGCACCTTTCCACTGAGGCCAATTCCAGCGGGATCCTGAAGGATCCGAGTTCAATTCTCGGTCCCACATCTCTACATTCTTTTCAGTAGGATCTGACCCGCTGAACTCCATTCTTGGCCAGTTCGGCTGATCCACCAAGGAATGCGAGCGGACTGTGGTGGATTCCAACACACAATGCCTAGTAGCTTAGTATCTAGAGTTTGCGGTCTAAAATTGCACAAAAACAACAGGTCAAAGTCCACCAACTGTAACAGCCCAAATCGTTGCCGTTTCCAGAATATAGCGTTACGGAAGTTCATAGGTCATTCTATTCATATTGAATAACGTCATTTTTCCCAGACTGACAGGAGATTCATATGCGTTTATATTTTACTCTATATTTTATCGTCGTTATAAACATACTAATATGAAACATCCATTATAATAATAAAACGAAAATGGAATATCAAAAGATCATAAAAAGTTTTGACAAAAATTATTCTAGCAGATAACTAAGAGATTAAAAGCAATTGGAAAGCTTAAAATTATTCTGCCGATAACAGCAGCAGTTAGATATGAGAGTGTATATCAGTACATTCTAAAATGTGCCTTAATGTTGTTATTAGAGCAAACTACAATAATTATATGAAATAATCATTCACAGTAGGATTTCCATTTTTTGGAATTAAAAGAATGCTTCCCGAAATATATGAATTTTCTATAAATTTTTATAATAGTTAGATTTTTACAAAAATATAAATTGATAATCAGATTTCTAATCATATTTAGATATCTTATTTCGTTGAATATAACAGCGAAAGATATTTGGTCCACTAAAAACATAACCTCCGGAAAAAAATTCAATTGAATATAACTTTAATTAAGAGCATATTATTGAAAATATTTGCTACCTTAATACTGAGAATAATTTTCCTATACCAATTTCTAATGGTGAGTACAATAATAATAAAGAAACTCCAGCTAATATCGAATATCCCAAATATTGCCATAACAATATAGTAATCACAATCACTTGAATTGGCCCACTTAGCAAGTAAAACGATTTGAAGAAAAACTATAAAATAAACAGAAAATAAATAAAAAATAAAACAATATTTGCTTTATAACATTAACGTTTTCTATATGTAAAGAATAATTTGTGGAAGTAAGAAATTCACTTATGTAAAATATTATCAATGTGTTTCATTAACATAATATTCACCATATTAAACTTGTTGACATCATTGGAGAGAAGATTCACCATTTGACCGATATTTGATTTTCCTAGTGAAACGTGACTTAACTTCAGAGCCTAGGATAAAAATTTCCATTTAAGGTATTTTCCAATAAAATTTTTATGACTTTTTAAATAATTATTATATGCACATGTAAGCTAAATTTTTATCTTCATTCATTTGTTCAGTTATATTTACCATACCTTTCTGTATATAATGCTACAGCAAGCTACATTAATTTTGATCTCTAATCTGTTTGAAATAAAACTTATTGAATTTAATGTTATCATATAAAAAAATGCAGAAACACAAATGCCGCCTGCCGATAAATAAGCATAAAGAAAATGCTACAGCAAGCTACATTAATTTTGATATCTAATCTGTCTGAAATAAAACGTATTAAATGTATTGTTATCATATAAAAAAATGCAGAAACACAAATGCCGCCTGCCGATAAATAAGCATAAAGTTTATTTTCTTCCGATGTATATTGAAAGTAGTTGATTACTATATCGATCAGATAGGCCTGGATAATAAGTAAAAAACATTCCTGCAATAAACAGGAAAGTATTAATTTTCATTATCACAAATTTTATGAATGGTCATAAAATATACGAACATCTCACCTGAAATAAAACCATTGGAATTAATAATAACCATCTATAAAGGAAAATACGAATTACGGATTTCAACAAACTTGGATTTTTCTTTTTCAGTTCTTTATTCCATTCTCTAAAAGAAAATACAATATTCATATATTTAAAATAATAATTTATAATTATCATTAATTTTTAATATCATTATCAAGCTATGCAAATTGTGCTGCAGATAAAAAAATTAAAGAAATACACTATTCTTATATTTAAAATAATAATTTATAATTTTCATTAATTTTTAATATCATTATCAAGCTATGCAAATTGTGCTGCAGATAAATAAATTTTTCTAAGATTTGATAAATACAGTATAAAAAGAGTTTTTCTGTATAAATATCTATTTTTCATGGTATAAAATAATCAATTCTTATGATATGCACATATTAATTTGATTTTTAAACCAACAACTACATATAAGAACTATCATTATCACTTTCTCATAATCAAAAATAATTTTTTACTTGTGATTATTTAAGGAATACTAAAAATTACCTGCTCATATAAATGAGCAGAAATATTGTGATTTAATCTTATAATACTCTATATTTGTAATTATTTTTTTTATCACTGAGGCCTCGTTATTAAGATACAGGGCCACAAATTTGGGACATATCAGTCCAATTTTTCAAGTAATTTTAATAGATAATTTCGAAATTCTAAAGATTCAGGAGTGATAAAAACGGTGAAAAAAAAATCGCATAGCTTCGTAAAGGTAGGTCATAGATCAACGGAATTGAATACATTATATTCGGAATGTAAAACCACATCAAAATTCATTAGAATTTGCAAATTATCTACTAAAATACTTGAAAAATTCGACTGATAGCACTGTATCTCGATAACAGGGCCTCAGCGTTAAAAAATAATTACATTTCTGAACTCAGCACCTCCAAATTAGGGAAGTTCACTATAAATGGGAGCAAAGTTTCGATCCCGGAAATATGTTACCCGTACCAAGAATTCCGTTGAATTAAAGATTCATTTCAAAACTATATCGACTTTCAAGGTAGTATCCAAAATGGCGGCGCCCACCGGTTTAGATACTACAATGGGTATTGCGTAAGGAGAAATACTGTACTATAATTTCATCGTTTATTTTCTCGACACCTGCACCAGATAGAACTGCAATTCTTTTCGAAAGTTTTCTCTACTCGTCGTCATTTTTCGATTGATACTATTTTCGTTTATATGGCGCTAATGTAAAATCATACGTATTTTCGTTTATTTCTCTCAGCTGCAAATATTAGTGTCTTTTTACGTAGAATTTCTAAAATCTGAAAAATGGAAATATATTACCGATGATTAAAATATAACTCGAAAATTTCTCGTTACGGGTATCATATTTGTGTGATCGAAAATTTACCGCCCTTTATAGTGACCCTCCTAATTTGGAGGGGCTGAGTCCAAAAATGTAATTATTTTTTTATCACTGAGGCCCCGTTATCAAGATACAGGGCCACAAATTTGGGACATATCAGTCCAATTTTTCAAGTAATTTTAATACATAATTTTGAAATTCTAAAGATTCAGAAGTGATAAAAACAGTGAAAAAAATCGCATAGCTTCGTAAAGGTAGGACATAGATCAACGGAAATAAACACATTCGATTCGGAATGTAAAACCACATCAAAATTCATTAGAATTTGGAAATTATCTACTAAAATACTTGAAAAATTGGACTAATAGCCCTGTATCTCGATAACGGGACCTCAGCGGTAAAAAATAATTACAGTTCTGAACTCAGCATCTCCAAATTAGGGCGGTTCACTATAAATGGGAGCAAAGTTTCGATCCCGGAAATATGATACCCATACCAAGAATTCCGTTGAATTAAAGATTCATTTCAAAACTATATCGACTTTCAAGGTAGTATTCAAAATGGCGGCGCCCACGGGTTTAGATACTACAATGGTACTGCGTAAGGAGAAATACTGTACTATAATTTCATCGTTTATTTTCTCGACACCTGCACCAGATAGAACTGCAATTCTTTTCGAAAGTTTTCTCTACTCGTCGTCATTTTTCGATTGATACTATTTTCGTTTATATGGCGCTAATGTAAAACCATACCTGTTTTCGTTTATTTCTTTTAGCTGCAAATATTAGTGTCTTTTAATTTAAAATTTTTAAATTATCAACAACAACAAATAGTTTTGGCTGTCGTAGACATCCGAAAATTAGAGCTTTCTAACGATACCTTATTTATAAAAATCGATACAGTGGTTCGACCGAAAAAGGGACATCCTGTCAGCAGCCTCATTTTACTATTAATATAAATAATAATCATAAGTAACTTTATAAGAAAAGCAATTTGATAGAAATTTTAGATGTCATTTGTGCTTTCTAACGATACCTTAGTTATAAAAGTCGATACAGTGGTTCGACCGAAAAGGGGACATCCTGTCAGCAGCCTCATTTGACTATTAATATATATGATAATCATAAGTAACTTTATAAGAAAAGCAATTTGATAGAAATTTTAGATGTCATTTTCTACTTTATTTGCATTTGAAATCATATTGATGATATTGCGCCAATAATATTGATTTGCAAATTATACTGTATTTTCATTAAACATTACAAATTAATATTTTCCATCAAGTGTTTGATCGGAATTGAATGTAGGTCTAAGTGATATCAATATTTTTAATTTCATGATTTAAAGATTTAGTTACTTCCCAAGTTAATTTAAGGAACCATAGCAGAAAACCATTCTAATTTCTGAGAATAATTTTTAAATATTAAGTTAAATTGAAAAAATTGAATAAAATTCATCTTTAAATTTTTAAATAAATTACTCGATTTTAAATATATATGCATATTTTATTCAATTTATATTACTATTAATTAAATAATATTACTTACTTTTGCAATATATTTCCTAACTTTCCGGAATCATCATCTTTTAGATGGCTGTATACATCTTTTTCTTCAAGTTCTCTCTTCCATCCAGTTATTAACAATGGATGAAGCCACCTTAAATTTAATTAATCATCAATATATGTAAAATTTAGCAAAATTCATTAAAAATGATACAATTTGTAATAAATACAAGTACGATTTTTAATAGCGGGTTTTCAAGCATTTACTACAATAATAATATTTAGACAAACGATTTCTACTAGTGACTAATGATTGTTTTTTTCCAAACTTTTGGATTTCTCCAGATTCAGGAATTTCCGAATTAGTAATTAATTTATTCTTCGAGATTCAGGATTTCCTTTTGAAAATTCTGATACAATTTGTAATAAATACAAGTAGGATTTTTAATAGCGGGTTTTCAAGCATTTATTGAAATAATAATATTTAGACAACAGATTCCTACTAGTGACTAATGATTGTCTTTTTCCAAACTTTTGGCTTTAACCAGATTCAGGAAGTTCCGAATTAGTAATTAATTTATTCTTCGAGATTCAGGATTTCCTTTCGAAAATTCTGAAGAATCTGGAGATTATAAAAAAAACTTTAATTAAATAATATCTGTTTTTAATAATATGGATAAAAACGAAGTAGAAAAAATCATGCAAAATGAAAACGAAAATATTGGATTGTTTTATATTTGTTTTTATTTAATATTTTAATTATATTGAAAAAATCTTTTTCCAAACTTTTGGCTTTAACCAGATTCAGGAAGTTCCGAATTAGTAATTAATTTATTCTTCGAGATTCAGGATTTCCTTTCGAAAATTCTGAAAGTAAAAATTATACAATTTGTAATAAATACAAGTACGATTTTTTAATAGCGGGTTTTCAAGCATTTATTGCAATAATAATATTTAGACAAGCGATTCCTACTAGTCACTAATGATTGTTTTTTTCCAAACTTTTTGCTTTCTCCAGATTCAGGAATTTCCGAATTAGTAATTAATTTATTCTTGGAGATTCAGGATTTCCTTTCGAAAATTCTGAAGATTCTGGAGATTATAAAAAAACTAATTAAATAATATCTGTTTTTAATAATTTATAAAAACGAGACAGAAGAAATCATGCAAAATGAAAACAAAAAATATTGGATTGTTTTATATTTGTTTTTATTTCGAGGTAGAAGAAATCATGCAAAATGAAAACAAAAAATATTGGATTGTTTTATATTTGTTTTTAAAGCATCAATATATGTAAAATTTAGCAAAATTGATTAAAAATGATACAATTTGTTATAAATACAAGTAGGATTTTTAATAGCGGGTTTTCAAGCATTTATTGCAATAATAATATTTAGACAAGCGATTCCTACTGGTCACTAATGATTGTTTTTTTCCAAACTTTTTGCTTTCTCCAGATTCATGAATTTCCGAATTAGTAATTAATTTATTCTTCGAGATTCAGGATTTCCTTTCGAAAATTCTGAAGAATCTGGAGATTATTAAAAAAAAACTTTAATTAAATAATATCTATTTTTAATAATATGGATAAAAACGAGGTAGAAAAAGTCATGCAAAATGAAAACAAAAAATATTGGAAAGTTTTATATTTGTTTTTATTTAATATTTTAATTATATTGATAAAAAACCCCATTTCAATAATAATGAAAAGACAACTTTGTTTGTTTTATAATTACTGATATGACAAAATCTATTCATTTATCTTCTAAATGGAATCCGGTTTTTTGATACAAAAATTCTATTTCTGAAATTTTTTTGCCCAGAGTTATATGGAAATTTATGAACTTTTTAGCCTATCTGAGTGCTTATTTTTAAACATCACTATATCTGACTATCTAGACCTGAGGTTCCCAAAGTTTTGCTTTTTAGCCTATCTGAGTGCTTAATTTTTATCACTATATCTGACTATCTAGACCAGGATTTCCCAAAGTTTTGCTTATAATTTCCAAAATACTTGATGGGACAAAAATTGTGTTATGGAAAAAATACATTCAACTGTAGACCAGGGGTTCACAAAGTTTTGCTTAGGTGGGCCAAATTTAATTTCCAAAATACTTGATGGGACAAAAATTGTGTTATGGAAAAATACATTCAAATCGATAAAAAATTAAGACACAAGGAAAACAGTTATAATAATTTTTTTGGGCTAAATTATAATTTCCAAAATACTTGATGTGACAAAAATTGTGTTATGGAAAAAATACATTCAAATCAATAACATATTAAGACACAAGGAAAACAGTTATAATAATTTTTTAACATAATCGTTTTTTATTTATGACAATAATTACTTTTTATTACAAAGTGTTTAAAATAACACATTTCAAAAATAATTCAACAAAAATAAATAAATTCATCAATCTGAAATGTGTGACTTGTGGAATTGTTGTTTTCTTTTAATAATATCATTGAGCTTTAGACAAAGTCTATTCATTTATCTTCTAAACGGATCCGGTTTTTTGATACAAAAATTCTATTTCTGAAATTTTTGTGCCCAGAGTTATATGGAAATTTATGAACTTTTTAGCCTATCTGAGTGCTTATTTTTAAACATCACTATATCTGACTATCTAGACCAGGGGTTCCCAAAGTTTTGCTTAGGCGGGCCAAATTATAATTTCCAAAATACTTGATGGGACAAAAATTGTGTTATGGAAAAAATACATTCAAATCGATAAAAAATTAAGACACAAGGAAAACAGTTATAATAATTTTTTAACATAATCGTTTTTTATTTATGACAATAATTACTTTTTATTACAAAGTGTTTAAAATAACACATTTCAAAAATAATTAAACAAAAATAAATAAATTCATCAATCTGAAATGTGTGACTTGTGGAATTGTTGTTTTCTTTTAATAATATCATTGAGCTTTGGTTCTAAGTCGGATGAATGTTCATCACTTAATTTTGATCTCAGTTTGGACTTATTAATACTCATGCTAGAGAAAGATTTTCATTTATACATGCGAAAAAATTTTCTCAATAGATATTGGTGTTGAATTCCGGGTGAAATCGGATATGCGGAATTGACAGGTCTTACGACCTACAAGCGGTCCAGGTTTGATGCATGAGTAAGGATGACAGTCTGAGGCGTCTCAGCGAGAAATAGAGAACAACATTGAATGTAAATTAAACAGCTTCTTTTATTCATTAAAATTATTTGAGAGAGAGCTGAAATTACAAACGTTTTCCCGACACAAAGTTGGAGAGAAATACCTGCAAGTTGATGATTCCTGGAAATAGTAGTCGACAACACAACAACACTACAGTCTTTAGTCCTTAAATATTGAGACTCTAGTCCTTAAATAGAGATGAGTTGGATTCAATTTAATTTCTTGATAATGCTGCAATTCACACTTTTACCGTCTTGACACAACAACACTACAGTCTTTAGTCCTTAAATATCGAGTCTCTAGTCCTTAAATGGAGATGAGTTGGATTCAATTTAATTTCTTGATAATGCTGCAATTCACACTTTTACCTTCTTTTTTTCGTTGGAAGACGATAACGTTATATTCTAGGCGGCAAGCGTCTACAAATGATGGCAAGGGACACAAATAATGACTCGATTCGGGAGAGTGGCTCGATGGCGTTTGGTATTCGTAAGAACTTGTGTGAGAGAGCAGAACTATATCTGTCTTGCGACGAGAATCAAGCTGCCTCTCGTCTGGAACCAAAGGCGCGGTGTCTCGGTAAGAGCTCAGACCTTTGTCCATTACAGCTCTTTTATCCCTCTGCCCTCTCCTTCACCTTTCTCTCCCGGGCTGGCTGTTATTGTATCTTACACAATCGATCTGAGATCGAGTAACATTCTTTGTAGATATTCGTATAAACAATCGTAAAATGGACGGTAAGATAAACTAACACGTCCAAAGGACGGTAAGATAGACTAACACGTCCTGTTTCTCAATCTATCAGATTTCACTCAATTGCGTCATTAAATTTTATACTTCGATTCGAATCCCGACAATAAAGGGGGGAGTTTTCCGACCCCACATATACTCCACGCTTTCGAAAATGATCCATCCCCTTAGGGATAGATGCATATTACCAAACGAAATTTACAATTTGTCATCTTATTCAATACATTAACAATTTTACAAATATTCTTAACCGTTATATCAATAAAATTTTACAAATATTCTTAACCACTATTAATTTAAATTTATATTTGGTATTCTCTCCTCAAATTTATATATTTCAACTCTCTCTTATATTTGACCGAAAAGTTCGCGAACGCACGAGATTGCGCAATAAGTGTCTAATAAGTTCAAAATCAAGCACTTGTGAAACAAAAGAAAAAATTTATTAATTCACTATTTAGATCATTATTTTAACAAAAATAATATCATAATATAAAATATATATATATATAAATTGCCATACAATTTTATTTATAATTATAATATAAACGTGAGATGTCTCGGTAAGAGCGCAGACGTTTGCCCATCACAGCTCTTTTATCCTTCTGCCCTCTCCTTCACCTTTCTCTCCCGGGCTGGCTGTTATTGTATCTTACACAATCGATCTGAGATCGAGTAACATTTTTTGTAGATATTCGTATTAATAACCAAAAATGGACGGTAAGATAATCTAATACGTCCAAAGGACGGTAAGATGGACTAACACGTCCTGTTTCTCAATCTATCAGATTTCACTCAATTGCGTCATTAAATTTAATACTTCGATTCGAATCCCGACAATAAAGGGGGAAGTTTTCCGATCCCACATATACTCCACGCTTTCGAAAATGATCCATCCCCTTAGGGATAGATGCATTTTACAAAAGGAAATTTACAATTTATCATCTTATTCACTACATTAACAATTTTACAAATATTCTTAACCACTATTAACTTAAATTTATATTTGGTATTCTCTTCTCAAATTTATATATTTCAACTCTCTCTCATATTTCACCGAAAAGTTCGCGAACGCACGCGATTGCGCAATAAGTGTCTAATAACTTCACAATCAAGCACTCGTGAAACAAAAGAAAATATTTATTAATTCACTATTTAGATCATTATTTTAACATAAGTAATATCATAATATAAAATATATATATAAATTAGGCCTATTTTTAAATGTACTGTTTTGTGGTGTCTTATACTGTTCTGTCCGTTTGATTCCTGATATATTATATTGTTGTGACGGCGGTGAATTATAATATGACTTATTTTGAAAATTCTTTCGCATTCTAGGCGAATTCGATTGTTTTACTATTATTTCTTCTAGTTTATTTACCCTATCATAGAGTTGTTCAATCGCCTGCTTTAATTCGATCAGGATCTGATTTGTATTTGTTGTCCTGTCGGGCTTTGGTTCGCTATACAGTATGTATAGACAGCCGTGTCTGGCTCTGTTTCTAAAGTATCTAGCCTGTAGCTAATTTGCTTAATTGTCGCCTCTAGCTCTCTCGTTCTGTCGGTGGATGAGTCGGCTATTCCGAGTCCAATTTCTTCGGTACCCACTTCGTCTGACCCTGTTATCCTTCCGACATATGGTCTGGGTTTCCTGATAACTTTTTCAATTAGCTCCTCCGGTGTGGCTTCCAATAACGCTTCTTCGAACGTCTTCGGATCATGGGACATCACTGCCGCTTGATCCGATCATTAATCCCATTTAAAAATTGAACGCGGAGACGTTCATCTGTTTGTTGCTTCTGACAAGACAGTATAATTGCTTTATCTTGCTCGCTTGTACTCGCAACTTTAATTAGCGTGTCTGCGGCCAGCGATTGTAATTTAACAGCGAACGTTTGCACATCCTCGCCTCTCTGTTGGACGCAAGTGTGAAACTGTGTAAGCGAATGGTATATGGCGCTCCCACGAACCTTTTTGTCATTTGTTCTTTAAAGGCTTTGTAATCTGCAATATTCTTCATCTTAAAGTCTCGCCATGCATATTCTCTTGCGATCCCACTTAGTTTACATTTGGCGACTCCTAACTTATGGCGATCTGACCACGCTGCTAATGTCGCGATTTCGTCGATCGTGTCAAAAAAATCGTTTATTCGCTGGGTCGGCTCTCCAGAGAAGAAGGGCACCATAGCCGTTAACGCGAAAAAAGACCCCGGAGTCGAAACGCGATCTCCATTCCCCGTGTATCGGCCTCGTTGGTCATCACGGAATCTTTCTTTTCTTTTGGACTTTTGTTTTCGTTATTCCGCTACCTATTTCGTCTTTCCGGATTCCACTGATGTGGAATTCCGTATCCCACTTCTGACACCAATTGTGGAATTCCGGGCGGAATCGGAAATGCGGAATTGACAGGTCTTACAACCTACAAGCGGTCCAGGTTTGACGTGTGAGTAAGGATGACTGTACGAGGCATCTCAGCGGGAAATGGAGAACAACATTGAATGTAAATTCAACAGCTTCTTTTATTCATTAAAATTATTTGGTACATAACTACTGCTTGTGTAGCGCACATTAGCCCTATTTTCGGTGTGGAAGCCTTCATGTAGCACACACCAGACTATGCGTTTCGCTTAAGTTACGGTACTTGCATATATTTCTTCTAATTTATTTATTTATACTTAATTTGTATTTTGTTTGTATTTCTTCCTTATTTATTTATTTTCTTAATTTAATTTTATTTCTTAATATTTTCATTTTATATCTATTTAACACCAGTGTGGAGCTGAAATTGTTTAGCAGTTTTACGTCGGTGGACTTTACCACAAGATCGCAAACGCTCCCTAAACAAAAGAAAAACGGTACAAAAAAGGGTATGTTTAAAACCCTAAAGAGAGAGATTAGATAGATCCGTTTGACGGACTTCTACCGCTCATCGGATCGTCATGATGGGCCAATTCTAATTCCCCGGTCCCATACGGGAAGATAGCCTTTTCTGGGCCTGTATTGATCCGTTCGACGGGTTATTACCGCCCATAGCATCGCATGGTGGACCTATACTTTCCCCAGACCCGCAGGGGAAGTGTGTGTTTGTACTGTTTGTTTGTGCAGTTTGTTTGTGCTTGTTTGTTTGTGCAGTTTGTTTGTGCTTGTGCTAGTCAGGTTATTAACACCCATAGCATCGCACGGTGGACCTATACTTTCCCCGGACCCGCAGGGGAAGTGTGTGTTTGTGCTGTTTGTTTGTGCAGTTTTTTTGTGCTTGTTTTTTGTGCAGTTTGTTTGTGCTTGTGCTAGTATAGTAGGATCATACCACACGTAACAGCTGACGATAAGCCTATTCTAATCCCCATATCTATAGGGGACGTTGTTTGCTTTAGCCGATTCTACCTCAGTCGATAGACTTCTGCCATCCACCTGAGGGAAGTGACAGGCTTATTCTACTTCCCCAGACCAATAGGGGACTGTTTTGTAGATTATGTTTGCAAATAAATTATATTAAATTGATTTCTATTCTTTAATGTTCTATCGCTTTATTCTAATAAAATTGTGTAGGACTTTAAATTAAATTTAATTTGTTATTAAACATTGGTTTCTCTTTGGACCCTAGAACGTGTAGGAGTGGGTAAAATCCAGTGTGTATCTGGAACTGATCCATAATTCCTAAGTGCGTATTCTCGAAAGGTCTGAGGTTGTGACTCTACTTCCCCAGACCTATAGGGAACTGTTTTGTAGATTATGTTTGCAAATAAATTATATTAAATTGATTTCTATTCTTTAATGTTCTATCGCTTTATTCTAATAAAATTGTGTAGGACTTTAAATTAAATTTAATTTGTTATTAAACATTGGTTTCTCTTTGGACCCTAGAACGTGTAGGAGCGGGTAAAATCCAGTCTGTATCTGGAACTGATCCATAATTCCTAAGTGCGTATTCTCGAAAGGTCTGAGGTTGTGAACTCGGACCGGGGTCCGATTCGATCGGCTCCTCGTCATACCGAGGTCCTGGCCGCATCGACGCGAACACCAATTCATCCCAAGGATCTACTTCTAATTCTGGGTTTCCTTCAGGCGAGGGTTCGGGTCTTAATTGATCCCTTTCCATCTCCTCTAACTGTTCGAACTCCAGTCGGGCAATTGCCGGCTTTAAGCGATTTGCTTGCACTAAATGTCTTTTCTTTGACTGTATATCTTCTACGAAATTTACGGGACTTGTTTCCTCAATTATTCGGTGTGGCCCGCTATATTTTGGACGTATTTCTCGTTTTACAATTGGCGGTGAATAGATCTGATTCAACGAGACTTTATTGCTGATTGAAAATTTATGTGACTTAATTTCTTTTCGTTTTGTTATTGAATTTATTTTAGGCGATTTAAAATTATTTTGATCTTGATTAATAGTTTTAATTCTGGCACATATATTATTAACTTGACACCTGGATGGCTTGTTATCACCTTTGCCTCTGTGTTTAAGTTTCTGCCTATTTTTCTTCATTTCAATTCGAGCGACAGTGCTCTTCTGTGTTGGTTCGTCTATCATAGTCGGGTTTTGCACTTTACTTTTATGTGTGAGTTTAGTATTTTGTTGTGGTCTTTCTTTAACTGAGGTTATCCTACATATATTTTTCGACTGTTTATTTATTGATTCGTTCGCCTGGTCACGGGAGTTTGTTTTTCTGTGTCGATTCCGACGACGAGATTTGTGTTGTGACCTCTGATGAATCATAGGTTTGTTTTTCTGTGTCGATTCCGATGACGAGATTTGTGTTGTGTCCTCTGATGAATCATAGGCGGCTGTCTCTCTGCTAAATATCGTGGCTGCGGAGACGGGTTGCGATACCTCACACCTCCTCGTGGCCCGACAAAATTATGTGGTTGTGTCATATTTGCCATTGGTTTTTCCCAAAAGTTTCGAGTCCAATAATTAGGCCTATTCCTAAATGTATTCATATTTTGTGGTGGACTATACTGTTCTGTCAATTTGATTCTTGATATATTATATTGTTGTGACGGTGGTGAAATATAATATGACTTATTTGGAAATTCTTTCGCATTCTAGGCGAATTCGATTGTTTTACTATTATTTCTTCTAGTTTATATACTCTATCATAGAGTTGTTCAATCGCCTCCTTTAATTCGATCAGGATCTGATTTGTATTTGTTGTCCTGTCGGGCTTTGGTTCGCTATATGTATAGACCGCTGTGTCTGGCTCTGTTTCTAAAGTATCTAGCCTGTTGCTAATTTGCTTCATTTTTGCCTCTAGCTCTCTCGTTCTGTCGGTGAATGAGTCGGCTATTCCGAGTCCGATTTCTTCAGTACCCGCTTCGTCTGACCCTGTTATCCTTCTGACATATGGTCTGGGTTTGTGATAACTTTTTCAATTAGCTCCTCGGGAGTGGCTACCAATAACGCTTCTTCGAACGTCTTCGGATCATGGGACATCATTGCCAGCTTGATCCGGTCATTAATCCCATTTAAAAATTGAACGCGGAGACGTTCATTTGTTTCCTGCCTCTGACAAGACAGTATAATTGCTTTATCTTGCTCGCTTGTACTCACAACTTTAATTAGTGTGTCTGCGGCCAGCGATTGTAATCTAATAGCGAACGTTTGCACATCATCGCCTCTCTGTTGGACGCAAGTGTGAAACTGCTGTAAGAGAATGGTAAATGGCGCTCCCACGAACCTTTTTGTCATTTGTTCTTTAAAGGCTTTGTAATCTGCAATATTCTTCATCTTAAAGTCTCGCCGTGCATATTCTCTTGCGATCCCACTTAGTTTGCATTTGGCAACTCCTAACTTCTGGCGATCCGACCATGCTGCTAATATCGAGATTTCGTCGATCATGTCAAAAAAATCCTTTATTCGCTGGCTCTGCTCTATAGAGAAGGAGGGCACCATAGCTGTTAAGGCGAAAAAAGACCCTGGAGTCAAAGAAGCGATCTCCATCCCCCGTGTATCGGCCTCATTGGTCATCTCGGAATGTTTTTTTTCTTTTGGACTTTTGTTTTCGTTATTCCGCTACCTATTTCGTCTTTCCAGATTCCACTGATGTGGAATTCCGTATCCCATTTCTGACACCGATTGTGGAATTCCGGACGGAATCGGAAATGAGGAATTGACAGGTCTTACGACCTACAAGCAGTCCAGGTTTGACGCGTGAGTAAGGATGACTGTCTGAGGCGTCTCAGCGAGAAATGGAGAACAACATTGAACGAATATTCAACAGCTTCTTTTATTTATTAAAATTATTTGAGAGAGAGCTGAAATTACAAACGTTTTCCCGACACAAAGTTGGAGAGAAATACCTGGAAGTTGATTATTCCTGGAAATAGTAGTCGACGACACAACAACACTACAGTCTTTAGTCCTTAAATATTGAGACACTAGTCCTTAAATGGAGATGAGTTGGATTCAATTTAATTTCTTGATAATGCTGCAATTCACGAAGTTGATTATTCCTGGAAATAGTAGTCGACGACACAACAACACTACAGTCTTTAGTCCTTAAATATTGAGTCTCTAGTCCTTAAATGGAGATGAGTTGGGTTTAATTTAATTTCTTGATAATGCTGCAATTCACACTTTTACCTTCTTTTTTTCGTTGGAAGACGATAACGTTATATTCTAGGCGGAAGCTCTAAAAATGATGGCAAGTGACACAAATAATGACTCGATTCGGGAAAGTGGCTCGATGGTGTTTGGTGTTCGTAAGAACTTGAGTGAGAGAGCAGAACTCTATCTGTTTTGCGACGAGAATCAAGCTGTCCCTCGTCTGGAACCAAAGGCGAGGTGTCTCGAGTAAGAACTTGAGTGAGAGAGCAGAACTCTATCTGTTTTGCGACTAGAATCAAGCTGTCCCTCGTCTGGAACCAAAGGCGAGGTGTCTCGGTAAGAGCTCGGAGCTTTGTCCATCACAGCTCTTTTATCCCTCTGCCCTCTCCTTCACCTTTCTCTTCCAGGCTGGCTGTTATTGTATCTTACACAATCGATCTGAGATCGAGTAACATTCTTTGTAGATATTCGTATAAACAATCGTAAAATGAACGGTAAGATAAACTATGGGATCCAGGGACCCAAGTGTCCGCTGGGGAACGTCGTTTCACGCCCGATCGTAAATTAACGGGGTTAACACTTTTGGGATAAATATAGGTCGAGGGTGTCCTTCTCCCTGCCGGTCTGAGGTATTCCGTTTCCCACTGATTCCGATAGAATAAGAAAAAATAGTCGAAGCATCTACTGGATTACATAACTTGACACGAAACTTCGTCCCCGAGATCGTAAATTCCGGAAACAAAACTGTTTACGTATCATGGACGAGGGATCGTGACCGCGCAGATGTCCAGGGAATATGGACCCCACCTGCGGATGAAATAATAAACAACAGTAGGGAACGATCGGATTCCGAGCTTGTGGACTAAAAGTCACGTTTCGTCATAGCGACGGCCCAGGGAGAATTAAAATCATTAAAAAAATTTTAATTGTGAATTTGTCATATTAAATCACTATAATTATCAGATCGTTCTAAAAATAACATCTTTATTTATACTGTATTTGTTCAAACATTTCTCAACTTGTTTAAATTATTAAACATGATTTTTACGAGTTTTCACAACGTTGGAAGAGTGTTACTGTATTGATTCAAATAGAGAATATACTTGATTATATTATTAATGATTTATCTTTTACAGTGGGTGATCGATTAAAATAAACAATTCGGACTAAGAATAAATCGGATAACAGACACTTTTATGTTAGGATAACAAGCACATGTTCGGATAACGAACACCTCACAGAACAAACTGTAGGACCCGCGGAATGACAGGCTTAGGCTTGAGCGTTCGTAGACTTATGGGTAAGGATGGGTTCTAGAACAGTTATTTATCCCGATTAAACTAAACTCGGAGACAACTTAAAACAAATTAAAAATTTATTAAAGAAGATAAGAGAGAGTTTTTACAATTTTTTGGTCTTAGAATGGCACCCAAACCAGGTTGAAGTGAATAAATAGGGTTGGGGAACTCTACAACGGCAATGCTATTAATCACTTTCGAAAAATCCTAAAGAAGAGAGAGAAACAATCGATATTGGACAGATTCTTTAACGCCACACATCGGAAGAATACATGACTACTGAAAATGCAAGACTGTGTATGTATGTATTATTGTTATTACATATAAATAAACGTATTAAGAAATTATATAATTTATTTTTTTGGGTATCCAGAACGAATTAATCAAATTTATGTTAAATTTATGATCGGTTGATGAATAATTTGGGTAGCAAACATCGTCTTTGAACGCATTGGCAGCCTGGAAACGCTTGGGTTTTCCACTCTAGAAGACCCGGGTTCGAGTCTTGCGTCCCACTCTTTAAAATATTTATCATGGGATCGAGCCCGGCCGTCGATTCCCGTCCTCCACAATCTGACTGACCCATCTGCAGGGGTAGGCAGCCCGTGGAAGGGCTTGTTTCGCCCCGACACTTAGTATTCTCACTTTAGAAGACCCGGGTTCGAGTCTTGGGTCCCACTCTTTAAAATATTTATCATGGGATCCGAGCCCGGCCGTCGATTCCCGTCCTCCACAATCTGACTGACCCCTCTGCAGGGGTAGGCAGCCCGTGGAAGGGCTTGTTTCGCCCCGACACTTAGTATTCTCCCTGAATGGAAAGTGGCGTTAAGGAAAAAACAAAAGAAAAAAGACCCCTCCGCAGGGGGTTGACAGTTTGTGGAAGGGCATGCTTTTTGGTCAAGAGATGACGCCACACTCCATTCACTAAGATTACAATGTGACGGGGCGAAATAGTTATTTCCACAGGCTGCCCATTCCTGCGGAGGGGTCAGACAGAATTGTGGAGGACGGGAATCGATGGGCCGCGCCCGGACCCCATGATAAATATTTTCAAGGGGTGGAACCCGAGACTCGCTGGGTCCTCCAGAGTGTAAAGCCGAAGCGTTTCCACGCGGCCAATCCGGAGGTCCTCCAGAGTGGAAAGCCGAAGTGTTTCCACACGGCCAATCCGGCCATCCTCCAGAGTGGAAAGCTGAAGCGTTTCCACGTGGTCAATCCGGTAATCCTCCAAAGTGGAAAGCCGAAGCGTTTCCACGCGGAATCCGGCCGACCACTCCAGAGTGGAAAGCCGAAGCGTTTCCACGCGGCCAATCCGGCCGACGATCCAGAGCGGAAAGCCAAAGCGTTTCGACGCTGCCAATCCGGTAGACGGAACGGAATGTTTCGCCCTGTCACATAGTATTCTTAGAAAATGGAATGTAGCGTCATCTGTTGATCAAAGAAAGATATCCTTTCAAACCTTAACGCTAAAACCGGCATTGCTTATGGGATACTTGATAAAAATATTAACCAAATTTTATGATTTCTATTTATTGGTTTTAATTAAATTAATTGCTATATTTAAATTGTTTACTTTTACATAATTGTTTATCTTAAGGAAATTTCTGTAAGTATGAAGAAATTAGCAGTCTCATTTTGTGACTGCTTCACTTGTTTGCTGGAAACAAACTCGACAGAATGTTCGTAACATGATTCCCATAGATCGATCACGATATTAGTTTTTATAAGCGTTAAATTTTTTCTGTTAAAAATCTAAAATTTAAAAAAATATAAAAAATTTTACAGGTCGTATTATCTAACAAATAAAACACAGCAGATTTGATTTGTGTCACCATCTATCGATCAAATTATTATAAAATACATATATGAGAATCGCTTATGAATTTAAAACCTCGTTCACATTGGTCAGGTTACTTGTATTGTCAGTCCACGAAAGCCGCGCCTAGCTAAGGTGGATGAGTCCAAACGCGAAATGGAGAGTCGCAGTCGGTATAACGACGGATGGGAATAGTTTCGATTTCGATTTACTTTGCATAATTCTGTTATTTGTCATATTATTTTCGCTTACTTTTTCTATTTACTTCAGTTATCTTGCGTTTGAAAACATACATGTGCGAAGCTGTCATCCCTATTTTGTCACTGGACTCGTTCAGTTAGCACATGCGTAGTTGCGTCGATGGTCGCGGCTAAGCTGGACGGACCGTAATTAAGTTGCTTCCGTGAAGTAACTTGACCAATTCAGTTCTAATATGAACACTTCGTTTTACTTCAATTCAAGTAACAGACCGTAATTAAGTTGCTTCCGTGAAGTAACTTGATTACAAGTAACTTGACCAATTCAGTTCTAATATGAACACTTCGTTTTACTTCAATTCAAGTAAAATGGAAAAGAGTTTTCAAGTTTAAATTAAGTAGACACTTGTTCTAATTTTTTACTTGTCTTGAAAGACAACTTGAGTAATGTGTACTGCTGCTTGACTTGGATCTTTTTAAACTGATTTCAGCTAATATTGTGAAGTTATGAACAAACTCGAGTGGAGATAATACAAAAGCAAAAATTTTTCCCCAGATTAGCACAAAATATAATTTTTTTTTTCATTAGTCTAATAATTATTTATTAAAAGAATATTTTATATTTATATTTTAATTATTAAACCAATATAAACATTTTATTCTCCTATATTATAGATTTAAAAAAAAAGAAATATTAAATAGCTTTTCTAATATTTATCCACTTCTGGAGTAATATTTGTTATCGTTGATACTTGTTATCGTAAAAATAATTATGGATAAAATTATACTTTTTATTCAAAGCGATTGTTTTTTGACAATTTCCTGGTCTTAAAACTTAATTCATTCTTGACAGTTGCTAGAATTATTGAGAAGTCAGTGTCAGTCACCGATAACAATAAGAATTAAGACAAATGCAGGATTTTTATTAAAACAACTCCTGCATATATTCACTACCTTTTAATTAAATCTACTTGCTTCAATACTTAACCAAATATTAACAGAAAATTCATTTCGAGTTACTTCCTTTCAAGTAACATGATTAATGTGAACAAGGTTTAAAATTTATATTTTAGTTTTAATATCAAATATGATACTCGTTTATTCAATTATTTTTAAACTATAATTATCCATTAAACATTCTTGGGATTATCTTCATAATTTTTTCTGATTTCAGGAATATTTTTTAGCAACATATGTAGCTACACTGTAGCAGCGCAAATAATTGTTTCGCATCATATTCTCGGGCAGAAAAATCCTGCTTTATATAGATTTTTCCAGGTTTATAAATCATTTTTGCATATTTTGGAGTGTGATTTTTAGAACATATATCGGATTAATTCCATTATTAATTTGCAGATGCAGGAATAAATTCATCAACTTTCGGATCCATTGCCTATTTTTCATTAATGTCATAAATAACATCCATTGCATCTTATATTGTAAAACGTATCAGCAAAATATTTCTTCTACTATATCACTTCAGAGGAGTGCTGTTTCTCTCAAATTAAAGAGAATAATTTTAATATAGTGATATTTTCGATGCATGATATTGTTATCAATGAATTAATATAATTCAGCATTATTAATATTTAAATATGACATGGATTATGTAAAAATTACTTTATAAACGAATAGTTTTAATAGTTAACTACTAGCAACAGTATAGATTTATCTACTGTATTTCATCTATTGACAGTTTTATACTCCACAGATATATAATAAAAAGTTCCACTAAAATGATTTCTAGTAAATTCAGTCAAAATTTATAAATTTAATAGATAATTAATTCATCCTAAATTCATTTAATCGACTATCAACTAAAATTTGAATAATCTTCTATATTTTTTTTTTTGTCAACAGATGACGCTACTTTCCACTCAGTAACAGTACTAAGTGGCGGGGCGAAACAAGCCCTTCCACAGGCTGCCCTCCATGTCATATTTATGACATCTTTTTTTATTTGGCCATTGACATCTTTTTTTATTTGGCCATTTTTTAGGGCCCTAGGGGCCGAATTTTTATTTTATGACAATAAATATCAATAGATGGCGCTAAGTGTCAAAGAAAGGGACAAAGATAACTTACCTGGATTACTATTATTGGATTTTTACAGAATTATTTAGCTAAAAGAATTATTACTGATTATGATATTAGTAAATAATTAGTTAGAGATAAAACTAATTATTTAAGATGTATATGTGATCGTTTTTCATCATCTCCTAAGGAATTATGGACTTATCTTGCTAAATTAAAAAAAAAAAATAATTTATAAGGATATGAATATTCCGACGGATATTTCACTCTTATTGGCTACTAAGGAATTATGGACTTATTTTGCTAAATTAAAGAAAAAAATAATTTATAAGGATATGAATATTCCGAGGAATATTTCACTCTTATTGGCTACTTGCTTTAGAAACAAATGTAATATTACAAAGTGTAATAATGTTAATCATAATTATTAGGTTTTGAACGGAACAGGATTAACAAATCCCGATCAACTAGCGAGGAATGGTGTTAACTTAACCCAGTTCCCAGAACGAAGTTAACTCTCTTCAACTGGGTAAGTGACGTCACTGCGAAGTGTTGACTACCACCATTTTCAAAGATTACGGTAGCAGGAATAAAATATATTTCCGTTATTGTTTTGGAAGAAAACCTTTCCGGATGTACTACATCATATTACATATTTATTTAATAAGTTTCTAATTAATAATTTTCAAACTACAATAACTCATTTTGAAAAATAAATATTAAAAATTTTCTTGATTCTTCATATTTTCAATATATGCAGAATATGTAGTTTAATTATTTTTTATCATTTTTTTTATTTTTTCACAAAATAATAATTACAAATGTTTAATTAATTCGAATACAACTTACCAGAAAGTTATACGAGAGAGAAAACCAGCTGAATCGTAAGGATTTCGGTCTTGTGACTCTTGCATGGTAATAAAAAGTATAATTTTTTAGATAATCTTAGCAATCAAATTCTCTTCTTAAAGTTTCCGCTTTCTCAACATTAAATTATAAACAGAGTCCGATCTTGACCAGAGGTCAAGGGCTGTTTAAATTCGATACAATCTCTTGCTAGATCATCTAGATGAAGAAATTGGAAACGTTTTAATGAAAACTCATTTTTAACAGCATATTTAACATTTAGTTGATATATGATTTTTACAGCTGTTCATCTAGATGACGAAATCGGAAACGTTTCAATAAAAACTCATTTTTAATAGCATATTTAACATTTAGTTGATATATGATTTTTACAGCTAAATGAAAATTTATAATGACAGTTTTAAATTTTCTTATTTAAAACTATATCAAACCGCTGTATATATAAATTGAATATTTAAATAAGAAATATCATCTTCTGATAAATTATTTATATACTTATCTAATATTTATCATAAATCATAATAATAATAATTACACACCATAAACATTTTACATTTAATTTCATTTTTTTACATTGATTTTCAATATCATAATAAATTCCTACTTTCGACATTAGTACTAAGTTCCCACTTTAAGGGTCGGTTCACCAACATCGTATAACACTATTGTCAGTATAACAGCGATCAGTAACAACAGATCGTTAAGCATTGTTCGTAAAGCGAAGCAAAATTTGCTCGCAAATGATGTTCATAAACTGATTTGTTCGTGAACCGAGGCGTTCATGATCCGAGGTATCACTGTAATTTCTATAGTTGCAGAAAGCTAAATATGGGGTGTCCCAAAAAAATGTACTTGCTCTTTATCAACCGATCACTAACATATTTTGTGTTTTTGTTACAGATCAAAATATAATTCAATAATGCCAAATCAATAAATCATTATTTTTGTTAATTTATCCTATTAGACCTGTAAATATGTCAATAAACACCTTGATCAAAGTTAAATATATATTTAATATGCAGTTAAAGTGTGAGTATATTTTTGGAACACTGTATTTTAACAAAGTTGCAGACTGTACTCCTAATGTAAATAATGTTGAATAATTAATACTATTTATAAGATTTATAAATATAGATTCATGTGACATCAGTATTTATGATCATTTTCTTGGTTTCATTTCTGTAGAAGCCACTACAGCTTAGTGTTAACAGTGAAATGTATTTTTAGAAAATTATCAGACATAAATATTCCAATTGCAAATATGCATAACCAGGTTTACAACAATAGATCTAATATGAAAGGAAAACATTCAGGAATTCATCAATTCTGAGTCATCAATTCATTAAGAACTTAATCCAAGTGCTCTTTTTATCCCTTGCTGTTTTCATTTTTCAATTTAGTTGTCAATGATGCTGTAATGTCATTTAGAGAGGAGTTTCATTTTTTGAAACAATTCAGAAATTTTGTATGTTTTTTTCAATATCGACATTGTGTTGGAAATCCTTAAAAATAAAAAATATTAAAACTCTAACACCTAAGCCAAGTATCACTTGCTGGGAATTAAGAATCAAAGTCATTTGTTCTAAGATATTAGATTAACAAATTTTATGATGCTTTGATAGAAATTATTAATGATGAATTAGTGGACAAAATGGCAAAACATGAAGTTGAACCATTTGCCCTTAAATTCAGAGACTTTAAATTTTTATGTTCTAATGTTATATGGCATTATATTTTAAATGAAATTAATATGGCTAGTAAATTATTGCAAAGCATATAAACAGAATTGTCAACTGCAATACTAACTTTGGGAAATGCTCTCCGAAGCTTTAAGAATCTCAGATATGATGAATCATTTCAAAACTTTTTTGTTGGTGCTACAACATTAGCTGAAAAAGTTGAAGCTCATCCTGAATTGAAACCAATGTTTGAAAATACTAGAATCCATCAGAAAAAAAACAACAGGACTATGAAGAAAGAGAAATAATTTTTTCCATCTGCTATATTACTGCAAAATGGAATTTTGATCTCAAAAGAATTTTTGATTCTTTGAATTTGAACTATAGATCACATCAATAGTCATAGCAAAAATATCATTCATACTTTTATTAACAGAGTCACTTTATTTTATGAAGTATAGTATTCCATTTCTTTACAGTACATATATTAAATGGTTCTTTTGATTCTTTTCTCTATATATAAATTACATAAACCTTTTTAGCTTCTGTTAGAATTTATCAAAAGTTAAAATGAGTGTAATTTAAGTTTATCAATAAGTAATAATCTTTTTCAATTCTATAGCATCTAATCAGTCTTAAATATTATTTTGTTTTTCATTGTCAATTTCTTTAATTTAAATAAAAACAATTCAAACAAAGAATAAATAGAAACAATTAATGTTTTTACTTATTCTTTGATTTCTTTAGCAGAACTTTTGCTAAAGAAAGCAAAGAGTAAGTAAAGAGCTCTTCCAATTCTTTCAGAATTTATATTTTTCAAAGCTAAAATTCATTTCATCATCTTTATTTTATTATTTTACATTTCTTTTAATGCAAAAATTGTTTATCATTCTAATAATATCAATCTCTTAGTATTTACCATATCAATTAAAATTTGAAAATATTTTTAAATTTTTCTTATAATTCAGAAAATCCTGATGTGAAACAATTTTTCTGAAATTGATGTAATATACTATATTATAATTAAAATATTATATAAATATTTGAATCTTCAACCTATAGAAAATTATTGGCAGATGTTAAACTTTCATTCTAAACAAATTATTATTGATTTATTTGATAAAAATCTGTTTCAGAAAGAATTAAGATCATCTACTTTCCCAAGATATCATTACTTTTCATTTGTTTAGCATTTGGCATTTATGTGTTGGTTTTTATGCCTAATTTTAATGTTAATTTAACCAGCATAGATGGCATAATGATGCTACATCAGCACTATAATGGTATTGTACATTGATATATTATCATGTTGTCATAAATTATCTGTTTTGTGATATCATTCATTGTTACTATTATTACATCACAATAATGTCACATCAGGACTGTGATATCATTATGATACATACTGATGATAAATGGCACTGATTAAATATCAGATAAGCCATATGTTACTACTACACTACTAATTTTATCACAATTTTAGTTTATATTAATGCCATCTATTGGCAATAATATAAATTAAAACTGTGATAAATAATGAAATTCTATCCTGTAGGATTAAACAATCCTATAAGATTAAAGTATGCAATGTTGAGGCATTCTTTAATGGCAGAACATCATTATCAAATTTCATGAAAATCTACTAATTAATTCAAAAGATAGTAGTACGGGACAGCAGATACACCTAAGCCATCTTTTAAGATTCTATTTCTTTTGGAAAGTAGGCTAAAAATTTAAAAAAGCAAAATGAGATATCAATTTTCATATGCAACACTCAAATTTGTTGAGAGGTAATCATTCCCTTGCTTTAAATATCCTGTTCTGAAACTATTTTGTTAATGCACTAAATTAATTAGGTTGAACAGTAATCACTTTTATAATTCAGGAATTCAACACTGAAATGGCAGAAAGTCATAAAAACATTTAAAAATTTCAAGTTTATTCCAATAATATGAGTTAAAGTAGCATACTTATTGATACGGAGTGATTAATGAAAGCTTAATAATGACAATATAAAAAAATCATATTAGATATAAATTCATACCTAATTAGTTCTGCAATTCTATAGGAATTAAGAAATTATGTTATACTAAATGAGACAGAAAATATATTTCAATGAATTACAAGCTTAACTTGTTTTACAGTGCTTCACTGATATGGTACTTTTCAATTATATTCCATATTTTTATTTTATATTTCAAAAGAAAAATTATCTGCAACTAATCACAAAATAATACCTAGAATAGGTATATAAAATATAAATTAACACAAACCCCTCCTGAAAAACTGGAGATGTGAAATCCTGAAATGAATTCAGCCTTCAAGGTAGAAAGCAAATACTTTACCATGTGGCTGGCCATCTGGTGAAGTTTTTAGGGCTAGTACTATTGTGCATGTAATGAATAATAGTATAAATATATTTTTTGGCTTTTATATGAACTAGTGAATGAAAAAAATGGCTGCAATTTACTTTACAGCATTGATCTGGAATGTAGTTACTGTAATTGCAAGGTATGCCTGTATTGAAAATATTTTACTTGCTGGAATACTAATAATAATCATCTAATGTTTTTACAATAAACTTTCAAAAATAGTGGCATTTTATCATCTGTTTTCCAATGTAAGATAAACACTAAACATCAGTAACTTGTCATTTCCTTTAATCATGTTTCCTGATGATAGAAAAACTTCAAATTATAGAAATAAAATTCTGTATAGAATCGTTTTTTTAAAATAAAAATATGATTTTGTAATTAATCATCTTTCTCACTGGAAACAAAATTATATTTTTTTCATATTTATTATATACAATTGTTTATTTGACAATCTTTTCATTAAGATATCTACAATAAGCATTACAGTTTATTCCACTGTCACAATATTAAACAAAATAAAAACTGTTTATGCAAATGTAATTTTGAAGATGTACTTTTTAAATATGATATTTATATAAACAATGAAATTTTCTTATCAATTTGTTTTTTCTCTTTTGTATATGAATGAGGAAGCAAATGTATTTTTTTATAAAACATATGCTTAATAAAATCAAAACAAAACATATTATGCCAAATAGCATTAAATTTATTTCATTCATTGAAAGACTCAAAAAATTTGTTTAGTTTTTAGTATTTTTACTGATAATTATTTGAAATAATTTAAGAAAAATTCAAATTCAGAATATATATAAATTTTAAAGAATTTATGGCCAATCATTCTTGATAAATTACTTACGGATTCCAGGATAAGGCTGAAGACTTGGATACGCAGGTGGCTGTAATGCATCTCCATTGGGAATGGCCTGGGCTATATCATAATTATAGAGGTTATAAATATCTAATATTTTTAAATCTTAAAAATTCTATATAATTTATAGCAATAATAATCAAAATGATGAAATTTTCTAATAGTTGATTTGTATTAAAAGAGAGACTACTGTTTGATTTTGTTCAACATTTAACTATCACTGGTATATTATGTAGTGAACTCATAAATAAAAATTTAAAAATATATTATTAAAAATATTTTATATCATTTCATTAATATTTAAATAAAAAAATTTCTACATTATTTACTCACTAGATTTCCAAACAATAATAACTATCAATTTTTAGTTAATATAAACCATTATTGTATATTACACAGGCCTGTAATGAAAAATTTTTCAAAATTTGAGCTGTTTTTAATATATTTTTACTAAATTTAAAAAACAGAATAAAAATATCATACCACAAATAGTGTAAAATAGTTGCCCTATTTTACAATTTATTGCCAAACTTGGCAACAGAGAAAATATACTAAGTTCCCATGTTTCCTTTGTGAATGTGATAGCAGAGTCAAAACTAGGAGCAAAATCACTGGTCAGAAACATCTCTAGAATTTAGAAGCAACAATATATTGTATAAAAATTTTGTCAATCCAAAGAAAGTACTTCTGCATCTTTCCATATAAAATCGAGCCTTGTGAAACAGTTTGTTAAAAGCATTACAAAACAAGAAGAATGTTTTGTATATCTCTGCAAGAAATCCTATTGCCTATCAGAAATGAAATTACAAAATATTTTTATTAACTCATACATTAGAAGTCTGCTGTGAGATAAAAATATCTTGTCTACCATGACTGAATTAGAAAAAAGAAACCCATATTCCTTCAACAGTGTGATTACTAAGTTCCTTGGAAATAATATACAGTGATACCTCAGATCACGAACGTCTCAGTTCACGAACAAATCGGTCTACGAACACCATTTCCGTGAACAAATTTTGCTTCGCTTCCGATGCTTCAGTTCACGAACACACACGCATGGAGTGCATGGAGCGCGTGTGACTCGCGGCACACAAAACCCTGTGCACAGCCTCGCCCTCAGCAGCAATCCAATTCACCAAGTTCACAATGGGTACAGTAGAGTCCCAACAAGTGTTGATATTTTAGTTTTTTTCTTTATTTAATTAAATTTATCCCTTATTATGGCTCCCAAAAAAGTTAAAAGTGTTAGTGAAGGTGGTATTAAACATGCTTTCTTCTAATATTACTATTATATTTATTTCCTTTCTGTATTATTTCCAGACAAAGCCATAACATGTTAAAAAAATTTTTTCTAGGATAAAAAAACGTATTATTTGGATTTACATTAATTGCAATGGGAAAAATTGATTCGGATTACAAACTTTTCGGATCACGAACAGGATCAAGGAACGGATTGTGTTCGTGAACCGAGGTATCACTGTATATCCTCAATATGCATTCATTGTTGAAAATATGCCAGAAAAATTCAAAGCTTTAAGATGCTCAATGAATATTAAAATTCATTTCTTAAATGTACATTTGGACTTTACCCCAGATTATTTAGGAGCAGTTATGTGAGTAACAGGAAGAATGTTTCATTTAGAAATTATGAAGATGGAAAAGAAATAATAAGGCCAGTGAAATATTAATATGATGGGAGATTATTGCTGGATGCTGCATTGTGAAAATCCAGAAGCAGCACACAAAAAGAAAATCAACAGACAGCTTCACTGGGAAAAAGGGACCACTAAGACTTTTAAGGTTAAGACATAAAAAGTCAAGTTTTATAGTTTTTGCACATAAATATATTGTATTCAGAACTTTTTCTTTGCATCTCTCTATTTCTGCACTACTGCAAAACAGTAAAATCTGAGTCAAATATCAACTCCACTTTAGACATCCTCATTGATAGATGTTTACAGTTATATGTGAATGTATCGTATGTCCTTTTTTCACCACACATGTATAAACAGGGTCGATAAAAAAAATCTACCTTATAAATAAGTTTGTCTTGTAACAATTTGTACCTGAGTTGTTGAGAACAATTTGTTTAGACCTGATGATGACTCCGAAGGAGGGTTGAAAATGTTTATCAAATAAAGTAATTTCTGCAGTCTTGGTCTAGTTTTGAATTTTTACTGTATTCAGAACTGACCACAAAATAGATTTCATTGGTAATTTTAAATTAATGATTTCATTCATTCACATATTACAACAAAAACATCAAAGCAAGTTTTTTCTCAATTTGCTTTGATGTTTTATATTGTACATGATGACCAAACCTAAGATCATTTTTGCATTTAGAACCCCAAATTCTTATTAAATCAACAAACATTTTAAAAGAGTTTTTATGACCCTTAAATCTTCAAGGCCTTTGTTATTATTTATTTTCAATATTTTTCTATCATATATACAGGTAGGCCTCGATTAGTGCGAGTTCGAATAATGCGATATTCAATTAGTGCGACTTATAAAAATGATACCGTTTTTCACTTAGTGCGAGTAAATATTCAATTAATGTGAGTTGTAAACATAAACCAGTCATACTAACAAAGGTCCGTCCCCTTTTATGATGTCAATTAACAAATTAATATCAAATGTCCGTCCCCTTTTATGATGTCAATTAACAAATTAATGTTAATTAAAGGTCCGTCCCCTTTTACGATGTCAATTAACAAATTAATGTTAATTTTCGGTTAGTAAAACCGGACAAGCATTCTTACTAACAAAGCTCTGCCTCCTTTTATGATGTCAATTAACAAATTTCGTTAATTTTTGGTTAGTAAAACTGGACAAGGAGCAGTCCAAGAACAATAGTTAATTTTCGGTTAGTAAAACCGGACGAGGAGCAGTCCATGAACAGTCACATAATTTTCAGTTAATAAAACCAGACGAGGAGCAGTCCAAGAACAGTCACTTAGTTAGTCTTTTATGATGTCAATTAACAAATTAATGTTAATTTTCGGTTAGTACCATTTTATGATGTCAATTAACAAATTAATGTTAATTTTCAGTTAGTAAAACTGGACAAAAAGCAGTCCAAGAACAGTCACTTAGTTTTGAAGGGGTGAAACACCAGAAAGATGGGCTTTTTGGCATTAGCTACTTAACATTATTATTATTCAGCTTTGTTATCATATACATACAGTATAGTACAAAATTTTCTCTTTTAAAAATATCGAAATGGATAAAAGGAACACTTTTGATGATGGTATGAGACGCAATTCCTGATAAGTTATTAATTTATATGATGAACAACGATGTAAAATATAAAAATAAATATTTCTTAAACAATTAGTATTGTGGTTATTCATCATGAGGTTGGCTAATGCTGGAATCTCACAAAGCAAGAACCAATTATCATATTTTCATATAGTTAATAATTCGAATAGTGTGAGAAATTCATGGAACCCATTATTCGCACTAATCGAGGCCTACCTGTGTATATATATATATATATACACAGTAGAAAATTATTAATATAGAAAAACAATCTGTAAAAAATTCAAAATATCTATATTCCAAAGTTGATGGTAATCAGTTGAACAACGTGCACTATAAAGGCATTTGTAGAGAAAAAAACTTTCTATAACCCTTCATTTTAAGCAGACTGAGCCAAAATTTTTAGATGACTTTAAATGAGTTAGAATAGTTCTATATTTTAAATTTGGTCAAAAGAAATTAAACAATGAAATCTATAGAGATGTTTATGGAAAAAAAGTATTCCCACAGGTCCTATTTATTTTGGCTCAATTGTATTGAAATTTTTAGTAGGTTGTAATTATGTTGCCAAATTTCACAAAAAAATATGTTTGATGATAGACAGTTCAGAACCTATCACAGACTGACCAACACTCATGATGTGGTTATCTGGAAGCTTGATGGATGGAATTCAATGGTTGAACTACTGAATAGCAAAAGTATTAATTATACAATTATACATGTATAAAAATATTAATGTATTTATACAAGGTATTGTATAGAAAACTATTAAAAAGCAAAAATAAAATCCTGTTAACATGTATAATTGTTAACCGAATATATATAATTGTATAGTAATCCATATTCCAAAGTTGATAGTTATCAGTTGATACAAATATATAATTGTAATCCAAATATAATAAAATATAATGTCAATACATTATACTTTATTATATTTGGATTTTAAAAATTTCCTAAATGGTAATGCCTAGAAAAAGTTAATGAAAGGGCAAGGGCAAACTATCAGTTAACTTAAGGAAAATTATTATGGAATCATGAGAAATATTTAATTAAAGATGGCTATAATTAAGAAATTTTTAAGTTATATTTCATGTAAGAATTGTTTTCTGTAATTTTATGTAATTGCTTATGTAAATATAGTGTCTATAGATTTCAATGCAATGTTCTAGGATTAACTATGCTAATTTCCTGAGATGCTTCCTGCAATCTGTCCATAAACCCTCAATATCTGAGTTAGTAATTTCATGACTACAGAAATATTGTTAATTATTATTTATTGTAATCTAAAGTACCATATACTAAGATATCTTATTATGAAAATTCTGAAGGAATCAATTATCATATATTCTCATGCATACACCAAGGAATTTTTCTATAAAAAAAATTTTGAATAAAGAGGGTCAGCTTATATATGGGGCAAAAAAATTTGAAAATTTTTCAAAGATTGTAAGATTATTTTCATTGTGCCATCATGCAAGATGTGTAATCCTCACTATTTGTTTCTAACAAAAATGATTAGTTTACTGATTCTTTTGAGTCTTTTGTAAAAAATACAGCCGGTGATTGGTAAACAAACATAATCCAAAATTATGTTTGTTAACCAATCACCGACATTTCAGTTAGTGAACATCTAAAGATGATGTTCACTAACCGAATTGTTCATTAATCGATTATCGATTTACAAGAGATTTTTACGGGAATTTGATTAATTCATTCTGGAGACTCAAAACAAAAAAATAATAATTATATAATTTCTTATTAAGTTTATTTATATATAATAACAATAATATATACATACACAGTCTTGCATTTTCATCTATCATATTTATTTTCCATTTGTGAGGCATTAATGAATATGTCCAATGTCGATTGCTTTTCTCTCTTCATCAGGATTTTTCGGAAGTGATTAATAGTTTCGATCTTACCAGAAACAATCAACAGAACCAAAATTATATGCCTTAAAGTGATTAATAGTATTGTCATTATAAAGATCTCCAAGCCTATTGATCTTAACCTGGTATGGGTGTCATTTTAAGACCAAAAAATGATAAAAACTCTCTCTTACTTTTTAAAATAAATCTTTAATTTGTTTTAAGTTGTCTCTGAGTTCATTTTAATCAGGAAAAACTACTCTTCACCATCCTTACCCATAAATCCACAAATGTGCAAGGCCTAAGTCTGTCATTCTGTCAGTCCTGGGTCCCACAGTTTGTTCTGTGAGTTGGTTGTTATTCGAATATGTGTTCATTATCCAATTTGTTCGTAGTCTGAACTGTTCGTTAACTGATCACCCACTGTATATAATTTAATATTTTTTTGAACATTAAATATTGGATACTGATTAAATATAATTGAAAATACATAAATTGAGTGTCTTGCTTCTTTATGCTATTAACATATCCTATAGTGGCAGCATGATCTACTATACACATGCTTTTCAAGTTATGAGCATTTGTGTTTACAAACATGAAATTTCATTTTAAAAATTTAAAAAATTTCAAATAATTTTGAAAAATTTTAAATATAGTTAAAACAGAATGTTCTAGAAATCAATATAATGTAAAATAATACGGTAACCGGTAATTATTGTCCGTCCACTAAAGCCACACCTAGCTACGGTGGATGAGTCCAAATGCGAAAGGGAGAGTTGCAGTTGATATAATGACGGGTGGTAATAAATGATTATATTTTATTAGATAAAAATTATTGAATAAATATTATATTAAGTTCTGTTAAATAAACTATTTCCAACATCGAAACTAATCATTTGTCATTTAGCATTCGACATTACAATAAACTTCCATTCAACTTCAGTTATCTTGCATTTGAAAACATCCATATGCGAAGCTGTCATCCCCATTTTGTTACTGGACTTGTTCAGTTAGTGCACGCGTACTTGCATTGATGGTTGAGGCTAAGCTGGACGGACAGTAACTTATTATGGCGGTACTTCAAGATGACAATGATTACAGTTAAAACTATGGATATTTAAAAAAAAGAATTCAACTCTAGGAAGAAACAACACTTTAATACAGCCTAGAGTTGAATTGTTTTTATTTTTTTATGAAGTGGTAGAATCTACAATCTTACTACAGACATTTGTTTCAATCATTATTTTATTAATTGATGACTAATTGTACGAATTCTTGTATTTCCTGAAGAATTGAAAATGTAAATATTGCAGGAATATCATGACTAGAATTCATTCTGAACCTCTATGGTATACTATATGGCAGGTAGAAATTGTTTAAGGATAATCTTATAATTACTTTTTTAAAGATATCAATGTCACATTGATAAAACTATATGGCATATTATGTTTAGTTATGTATCCTAAATTATTATTTTTCTCAATTTGTTGATATATCAAAACATGTATAACACAATATTTGCTCTTTTCTTTTAATTAATCTCGACTTTTATAACAACATTTTGAAAACAATAAATTATTTAATAAATATAAAGCAGATTGAGTTGAGCTTTGCATGGAAAAGAGTATTAGAAATTTAGGCAAGCATGCTTTTCTAAACTGGAAACTTTATTCATATTTTGAAAGTAATAAAATTTTCTGAAAAATTAAAGAATGCTCTATAGCAGCGCTTCTCAAACTTTTCGACTCTGCGACCCCTTTACCCGAGAAAATATTTTCGCGATCCTGGATATAGAGGTATATAAACTAGGACGAGAAAATATTTTCGCAATCCTGGGTATAGAGGTATATAAACTAGGAAAATGAATTAAAACATTTGCTAAAATTTCTGCGATCCCCAAATTTTATTATGCGACCCCATATGGGGTCACGACCCACACTTTGAGAAGCACTGCTCTATAGCAATGGTGGCCAAATTGCGGCTCATAAGCCACATGCGTCTCTTTAATACCTTCAATGTGGCTCCATAGCATGAAAGTCAATACTTACTTATAATCTAGCACAAAATGCAGTTGAGTAAATGATACATAGAATAACATTAACTATGAGTAAATGTTTTCGGTACTACTATACCCTCTTCAGGCTCAGAATCTAAACAGAATTCTCGAACGTTAACAGCTAAATTCAAAGTTTCCAGAGTTCCAAGCATCAATTTTAAACAATTAAAATATAGAACAGTTACCATGACTACTTTACTGGTTTAGATGGTTACATAAATATAAACACAAGACTGGCAATTAATTACGTCCTATATACTGTAGTGCATATTCTCAAGCGCTCGGTAGTTCCCCATTTTTATTATTTAACAATTGCTCATTTTTTTGCCTGCTAGTTATCTCTAGAGTTTCAGCTATAAATGCTTGCTTCTCTTTCTTAATTCTCCATACCACACTGGCTTCCTCCCAATTTACTCTCAGGTCCGTGGTGTACGCTTCCATCACTAGGGCAGTGGTCAAATTCCCATTAGCTACGTCCCTCTTGTGCTCCGCTACTCTTTGTTGTAAAGTTCTCGTTGTAACTCCTATATAAGCAGCCTGGTGGTGTGTGTTTCCATATCCTGTATACTCCTGATTTTTCGTTTTCTGTGTGGGGGTCTTTTTCATTTCTTAAGATATTGAATAGGGTAAGTGCTCTCAAGTTTGCAATCC
This sequence comes from Olivierus martensii, assembly GCA_000484575.1. Classification (NCBI taxonomy): domain Eukaryota; kingdom Metazoa; phylum Arthropoda; class Arachnida; order Scorpiones; family Buthidae; genus Olivierus; species Olivierus martensii. The sequence goes on from AYEL01070420.1 coordinate 55,333, forward strand.
TTTTTTTTCTGGTATTTTGCTAGCGTTTTTACAAATGGGTAGCTGCTTAAGTTGTACGGAACCAGTAGGTAACTTTCTTCATGGTCTACATTACTTACAGTCCTCATTGCTCTTACACAATCAATAGATTCTAGCTGAAGGCTATCCTTCACAGACTTAAAGATACTCCTGAGGAACGCCTTTGTGTATCCATGGTTCTCACCTGCTCGCATAATATATTCCACCTCCTCTTTTAACTGCTCTTCCTCTGCAGTGTACAGGAGGGTTCTTCTAAAAAATATTGAAATGATGTTTTTTTGTATTTTATCAGATCGTGCAACCATCTTGGTATTATTATAGGTTCATATGTTGGCTTTCTGTGAACAGAAGTCTTTAATCTACCATCTTCTGTCAATAATTTAATATCAAGGTAATTAATAACTCTATCATTAACTTGTTCAATTCTTAAGATGAAACCATAAGCTATTATGGAAAATGTCTCAGCAAACTCTTGTATCTTCTCATGATGTTCCCAAATTGTCAAAATGTCATCTACAAATCTTACATAAAATCTTAACGCCAGTTTAAATTTTGGTATCTTTTCTTGGCTGGCCTAAATTTTGGTATTCCTTTCCTCGATGTTCCTGAGGATGATCTCGGCCAGCGCTCCCGCAATGGGGCTACCTATAGGTACACCTGTCCTTTGTCTGTAAAACTTGCCTCTGAACGTAAAATAGGAATTGTAACAAACTATATGTGCAATTTCTCTTAACAGAGGCACCGACGATTGATCATGTGGTAGATTTTCAAGCATAAATCGATAGAGCGCTAAGCAAGTGGGTTTGAGGCATAAAGACGGGTATAGGTTGTCATAGTCGTATGTTGCAAATGTAACCTTCTTGTTCCAATTGAAGTCATGTAATTTTACTAATACGTCTGTTGTTACGTTGGAGGAATAGATCGAGTTGTCTAATATAGTCATACACCATTTTGCTAATACTTTCTCAAGGTGATAAGTAGGTGCAGTCCTTTTCTCAATAATTGGTCTTATCGTCAAAGGCGACTTATGGGCTTTAACGTATGCAAATAATCTAGGGCAGACAGTTGCCAATATTTTTTCATGTCACCATACTTGAGGAAAGAGTTTGTGTCCAATGATTCTATCCACTTTATTCACTATTTTTAGCGTTGAGTCTTATGTATATAGTCATCAAGAAAAGAGTCATACATTCTTCTCCATTAAAACCATTTTCTTAATTTTGTTCTATCTAGTAATCGTGAGGTTACATTCTCTCAACCATGTTAAAGGTCTTTTTAGACCACGCTCATCTAGATTTTCCTCATTAGTTTTATCATTTGTCTTATGTCTGTCGTTTTTTCTTTGTCATATTATGACCATTAAATATACTAGTTGGTTGTGCTATCTCACAACCAACTAGTATATTTGATGACATACCCGTAATTGAAGATATGCTTACCAATGTAGAGGTACTAGAGAAGGAGAAAATCAGATCTAGTTTCCAGCCTTTTTTTTCTGAATTTAGCTGTTAACGTTTGAGAATTCTATTTAGATTCTGAGCCTGAAGAGGGTATAGTAATACCGAAAACGTTTGCTCATAGTCAATGTTATTTTATGTACCATTTACTCAACTGCATTTTGTGCTGGATAATAAGTAAGTTTATAGAGTTTAAGCAGGTTAGTAAGTAATGTATGAAAGTCAATAGTTGATATGGAAGAAAAATACCTACTTAATTTTAAAAATAATATATTTTGTAATTTGTTTTTATTTATTGTAAAATGTAGTATGCATTTAAATGAAATAAATGCATGTAAATATACAATAAATAATTTTGAAACCATTGTTAAGATTAACTGAAAAACCGATGTGGCTCTCATTGACCCAAAAAGAAACTGATTGTAGCTCTCAAGTATTTGAGATTCTCCTATATGGCTCTTAATGACATGAAACTTGGCCACCCCTGTTCTATAGGATAATCAAACATCTAACTGATCCTCACTTTTGAGAATGGGATCATCAGAAGAGACAAAGCAAAAATCTATATAAAATACTATCATTATTATTATTGAAATATCCAGTACAATATAATTGAAATTAAATAATCTTTATTCTTGGATCAGTACAAATTAATAATTTATTATCTATGATTTTGTATAACTTGAAAATCAATAAATAAAAGAAATAATCTACATGAAAAAGTAAAGATCAGACTGTTCAGTTAAAAAGCATTAATTTTTCAAATTAAAAAGATATTTATTCAACTACATAAATTTATTATTATTATTATTATTATTAACTGCTCTAAAATTTCTTATGTTAGTATCAAATTTGTATTAGATAAATGAAATAAAATTTTATGGTTATACCCTAATTATAGATTATATAATTTGGGTATAACCATAATAAACAAATTCATAAAATGTGTAAGATAAATTGTATGAAATAGATAATAATACTATACCTGTTTTAATTTAAATGAACAGCTGAAGATATTATTAATTTTAAATTTATTTACATATACACAAAATTTAGTGAAAATCTTCCAGTTTATTCAAATAACTTACCATTCTCCAAATGGGATAGGATATAGGACCATTATTTATATGACCAAATTTTTATATATTTGGATTACTTACGTGGATAATGAGGCATTCCGTTGGCATATACTTCACCAGTCTGACCATTGGCTTGGGGCATGGTGAAATTCGGCATCGTAGGGGAAGGCAGGTTAGGAATAGCACCATTTACAGCTTGAGTCCCCGCACCTATAGATAAGAAAATATCTTTTTCATATATTATTTGATCATTTGCTTGCAGATTAATTAATAGTGATTGAGCAATTTAGCTCAAAAATCCAAATATTATAAACAGGGTGTCCCAAATTTTCAGAAATATGACATCAAATCATAAAACAGTAACAACAGCTTAGTGAATAGTTAATATAAAATACAAATAAAATAGTGATATATACAGTATACACTATAATATTTTCCTTAGAAATCATCATAGAAATAATACACAAGATAATAAAACATTATAAGAATATTTAATTTCAAATGAAGTTCTTCCCAATTACAAAATTCAAGTACTGTATTATCATAGATTGCTTATTATACTTGAATTGTGTTGTAATGACAATTTAAATCCAAGATTATAATTCTATCCTTTATCTGCATGAAATCATTTGCTATTTTTTTCATTCAAATTTAATTAGAGAGGAATTTAGAATAGTATTTAATCAAACTTTGACTACTTAAAAACGATGATTAATTGAAAAATCATTAATTAGCAGATTAATTTAAAGTATGATGTTATCTTTATCTAATGTAAAGTTTATTTATATCAGTAAGATTACAAATAATAAGCCAAATAAAAATCTGAAAAATGAAAAATGAACTTAGCCAATGACTAAGTTAAAATATTTTAAGACCTTTTTAATTTATTGCTTACAATTAAATGTCAGAAAATTGTCAAGACTTTAGTGACATCAAAAACCATAAAAGAAACATAGCATGATCAAATCTAAAGAATCAGTTATTATTTTAACATAAAAATACAATCAATATTAAATTTTATTGAAAAGGTATGTCATACAATGCATTAATTTATAGAAACTTTAAAATTAATCATTCACATGGATAAAAATAATATTTGTTTTTATGAAATTTGTTTACTTTTCTATTAGAAAGGAACTAAGGATAGATTTAAAGCATTCAAATTGATAATATTATTGGAACTTTATCAATTATATAATAATAATAGATCGGA
>AYEL01070424.1:0-26457 GCA_000484575.1 Olivierus martensii
ATTTAAAATAATAAAAACAATGTTTTAAAATTTATTTTGTACATATGAAAATTTCATAATAGTCCTGCAGAAAATGTTTCATAAATTTCTGATTAAATATCAAAAAATTACACTAGATTTGGCCTAAACATTAAAAATTGGTGGTATATAAGCCTTTAAACATGAAATGTCTAATTAAAAATGAAATTTTTAATTGAACATTTCATATTTTATTTTCTTTAAAATTAATTAATTTATATTTGGACTAATAGCTTATTTTTGATTAGATTCAATATAAAAGTCAAAACAAACATAATGTGTCCATTCTCTGAGTCTTACAGATAAAGTCCATGAAAAATGGAAGGAAACACACACACATTAAGAAAAACAATAACACAGCTTTGCAGTACTAATATTTTGGCATAACAATAGTAAAAAAATTTTTTGAAATAAAATTAAATTCCAGTATTTTTATTTATGTTAATGGGAGTTTTGAAAAATTTTTTGTTTTCTAAGATTCTTAGATTAAAATAATTTTCTACAATGAAATTTTACATAAAGAAAAATTATTTACAAAACTGATTTTAATAGAAAAATTAAAATTTTAGTATCAGTAATTTAGTATTTTAGTAAATTAGTGTTTATCACTAAAAAGTCACACATGATTTTTAGAAGCTTTTTTAACTTCAATTCAATATACACATTGTTCTATTCAAAAAATGACACTAACCTTGAGTAGTAGCTGGCTGTTTAAAACCAGTACTTTCTCTTGTATTTGGTGGAGAGCCAGATGATGGTCTTTTTTGACTGGAAGAAGTTGGGCTTCGAACTGATGGCAATGGTGCATTTGTTGTAGATACAGTTCCCTTTCCCTCCATAGTAGGAGGAGTCATTGGACGCTCTAAATATAAAATTTCAGATATATTTTTTGCTTAATTTTATATGTAATTAAAAATGTCAATAAACAGCATATGTGTATATTCAAATTAAACTAAATCCAAAAATCATAAATTGAAAATTTTTTGATTTGTTTTATTTTTCAGATCATTTTCATTTTTAGAAAATACATAGCAATATTAAACTAAAATAAAATAAAGTGAAATTTTTCTTTAGGATTTAAAGAAAACTAATAATAATTATTAAGCATTTGAACTAAATTGCTATTATTGGATTTACTAATTTCAAAGACTCAAATTAATTTTAGACAAACATAGAAAATTTAAACAAAAAACAAAAAATTTCAATTAAGCAAGGAAAACAAATACAAATAGTCTTCAATTTATGATCATTCATATTTAAAACAATGATGTAATTAGGTGATTAATGCAATTCACATACATAAGAGCCCATGTATAATTGTCTGATATGTGGAAAGCATAAATAAAAGTCCTTTTATTTATTCAATCATGATGAATACTGCCAAGTTAATTATAGAAAGCATTTTATGTCTGGTTATTGTATTTGTGTTTATTATGGCAAAGAGGAATGCACTAATAAATATTGGTAATGGGTAATCATAAATTTTGGGTATTTCTAACTTCCAACTATTTTGACATTACAGCCTCAGCATTCAAACTAAACTCTGTCATAGATTGAAGACTATTTGTAATTACTTTTAAAATTTAATTTAATATAAGAGTTAATAAAAAGACTGTAATTTAATAAACCAGTTATTTTAGAATTAAACCATAATTTAATTAAACAAATAAAGCATAATTTAATAAAACTCGACAGATGGTTGCATTATTCTTAAAATTATTATTAAATTACAATTTAATATATTATTATACAATCAATAATGTATTATTTTAGAAAGAAGTTATTATAAGCAATTTATTGAATTTACTAGAATTAATAGGGCTGATATGAAAGGCATCTTGTTCAATGTAACTGCCATTTCAAAGGATCAGAAATAAACCAATGAAACAGTTTTGTTCATTGACAGAATGTAACAAATATAAATTAATATTCTTCATGATGTTTATCCTAACTTATTTCATTTTCTTTAAAGAACTGCTAAAACCTTCTAATACTTAATTAGATTCAATATCAGCACTCTTTGCAGTTAATATTAAAAATACATTTATTTCTAAAACATACTAACATTTATTTACACCCTCTTCAGGTATGTTATTCTACAACAGTTTCAAACATTTATATCAACAAAAATATTCTTAGAACATGTGCATTCTTTACAAAAATTTTTTGAATTTATTGGAACAAAATATCATAAGAAGACCAAAAAACAAACACTTTTTAAAAAATATTACTAACAATATTAAAAATTAACTAAAAATAAATCTCTCACGTATTTTTATATGTAAGTTACCATATATACAGTTTATAGGTTTAATCCACTTTCCTTCTAACATACTGTCCAGTTTTTAATGTACACAGACCTTAATCCCATATATTACTATATATAACCGCCTTTAGATTTTTTATTTCCTTTTTAGCTTCCTGTCCTTTCCTTTCTCCCTTCATTCTGCCTATACTCCTCCTTCTTCAATGCGTACTTCCATGCTTGCGATGGTTCCCATGCTACCTTATCGTTAATTAGATTTTCCGTGGATTTTCTTCTTATTATTTCTATCGACTCCACTATAATCGGTTGCGTCCTTGGCAGGATCTATTTTATTACCTTGGTTTGGTCCCAATTTATGTCATAATTGTAAATTTTATATAAATTTTTGTCATAGGCTTCCATAGCTAACGATGTAGTTAGTTTACCTTTAGCAATCACTAAAGGTAAACTAACTACACTATTAATGTACACAGTCCTTAATTCCTATATATTACTATATATAACCCATAAACTGTATATATGGTAACTTACATATAAAAATACGTGAGAGATTTATTTTTAGTTAATTTTTAATATTGTTAATAATATTTTTAAAAAAGTGTTTTTTGGGCTTTTATATGATATTTTGTTCCAACAAATTCAAAAAATTTTTGTAAAGAATGCACATGTTCTAAGAATGTTTTTGTTGATATAAATATTCGAAACTGTTGTAGAATAACGTACCTGAAGAGGGTGTAAATAAACACTGAAAACATTAGTACATTTTAGAAATAATAAATGTATTTTTAATCTTAACTGCAAAGAGTGCTGATATTGAGTCTAATTAAGATGTTTATCCTATTTGAGATTGCCAATTCAATTACTATTGCCATGACAAACAAACTTTTCAAGTGCACACAACCAAAAGTCATAAGGTGTGAGGTCAGAGGAACAAAGTAGACATGATGTGGGAATGAATAACTGATCATTCTGCTTCTTCATTAAAATGTAATGTAGATGCTTCTATAAAAATATTCTGATATATGAAGTGCTTTATTTTTCAAGAAATTTGTTATTTCAAGATAATTTTTTTTCCTGCAATTTCAGAATGACTTAATTGTTCAACAGTTCATAATGTCACTGAGAGATAGCAGAACAAGTCTAAAGTTCAGTTAGACAATTTTCTTCAAAAAAAGAATGGACTGATAGATAAATACTGTTATGAACCCACATTATAGAATAACAAATGAATGTAATAAATTTTTTGAAATAAGGATTTCCTGTAGCCCAAATACGATAGTTATATTACATATTTCCATTAAGATAAAAATGAACATAATACCTTCATAAAATTTTTTAGGAATATATCTTAATGGAAATATATTACATATTTCCATTAAGATAAAAATGAACATAATACCTTCATAAAATTTTTTATGAATATTTATTGTCCATTTCCATATAGGCCAACAATGTTAATCAATTATCAATCAGGTGTACTTGTATACCTGATCATCATTTGGATACTAGTAAGTTTATATGAACAGAATTGCACAAATGTGAGCAAAATCTTCTACAATATTGTGTACAGCAAATTAAAATATTGCAGACATTACGTAAACATTATATCATTCATATGTTATTAATAAAAGCAATCGCTTCATATAATTCACATATGAAGCAAATGCATTTTTAATTATTCCGTTATTCTGCAGCAGCAATTTTTTTAGCCTCTTGTGAATGAATGTTCTAGTAGATTTTAGTATAAAACTCTAAATTCTGGAAAAATCTAATCTAGAAAATTTCAGGTCCAAACATTCTGTCCCCATAATATACTATTAAATTTTGTTGAGTTTCAGTCACTAGACAATTATTGATTATTATAATAAGCATTTTACTTGAAAATAGTATATACTATCATTATTAAATTACAAAATAAATGATCTAATAAATTGAGAAACTAGACTATTCCAACAACTTTACAAGATTATATTTTCTTAAATTTAGACACAAATTATTCATATTAATTTCAGTTCATAGTTTCAATATTCATCATCATAGATTCTGAACAGCAAAAAAAAACAACAACAACAAAAGATCTGACCATCACACTAAGTATGATGGATCAGTTTTTCTTTTCAACTTTTTCATGAAAGAACTGCATCATAATTATTTTTATTTAAACTAATTTAATCACAATAATATATGCCTATATAATATAATTCTAAACTGCTGATTGTGCTTTATTAGAACTTAGAACTTGATTACAATAAGAGTAAGCAGGTATATACTATTTTCAAGTAAAATGCTTATCATTATTAAATTACAAAATAAATGATCTAATAAATTGAGAAACTAGACTATTCCAACAACTTTACAAGATTATATTTTCTTAAATTTAGACACAAATTATTCATATTAATTTCAGTTCATAGTTTCAATATTCATCATCATAGATTCTGAACAGCAAAAAAAAACAACAACAACAAAAGATCTGACCATCACACTAAGTATGATGGATCAGTTTTTCTTTTCAACTTTTTCATGAAAGAACTGCATCATAATTATTTTTATTTAAACTAATTTAATCACAATAATATATGCCTATATAATATAATTCTAAACTGCTGATTGTGCTTTATTAGAACTTAGAACTTGATTACAATAAGAGTAAGCACTTACCTTAGCCTATTTGAGTGTAATAATAAATGCATTGTTTAACAAATGTCAATCCATATTCATGGGAATTACCACCCATGAATGATAATCTTTATCATCTTTTAAAGTTTCCAAATTCTATCAAAACAATTCTTCAGTGAATTTAACAGATGGAAAACCTTACATATAGGATTACCTAATCTACAGGATGATTCAAAAATCCTTATCTGATTGCAAAGTGCAGATTTTAACGAATAATCAATAACTCTAATTACAAACTATAACGGTCTAACAACTCTGCAATCCAGAGTTCGGCCTGAGCTCAGGTCTAACTAAACTCTTTCACAAACAATCTAACAACCTTAACATCTAATGGATGAAACCAGAAATCGGAACTTCCAACTACAAGTGCCGATTAAATGTTAGATTGAAAACAACAAACGATGTTAAAAACTTATACTAATAATTGGAATAAATTCTCAAAACAAGTTAGATAATAAAAAATATAAAACAGTATAATAGCACAATGTATGCTTTAGTTGTATTTATGACTGCTGATTGTGCACCAGAACCTGCAGCTTTATGCTATGCCCCAACAACAAGCACTCACAAGCTTCTTTCTTGGTTGGAGAGAATTTCGTAAGTATAAAAACTAATTTTAAAATAAAATTCTGTAAGCATTAATATATTATTAATATTACAATTTAAAAAATTAGAACAATGTTGACATATGTTTGTTTTAATAATATCCATTAAAAAAAATTTTTATTTATTTAAATATTTTTAAAATTCCAGAAATTATTGCCTATACTTTGCAATATAATGCACAATACATTTTATTATCTGTATTAATATATTTATAAATATAGATGCTTATTTAAAGGGAACAATTGCACCCATGCAAATTTGGAAATAAGGCAAAATTATATTTTTGCCCCATACAGTTTTGTCTTATGTTTAAAATATGCTCATAAATTTCATTTGGCTATTCTGTATGCCCATTCATTTTTATCAAATTTAAGCATTGTTAGACTTATGTAGAAATTTTTTGGAAAAATTAACTATATAAAACTTGGACTGATCTACTGTACAATATTTTATTTTTATATAATTAATAATTTTCATAATGAAAAATAGAATTTATTATTTTAGTAACAAAAGTTTTAGGAAAGTACTTTTTAGTGTGAAATATATAATTAAAAGAGTATTCTAAACATCTATACAGAATCTGCCTCTATCAGATCTTGATGAAAAGCGAGTAGAGTATAGTTATCCATTATTATTTTCCCATAAAATTGATGGAGCCTATGCTATAATTGAAAATATTGAGATTTCTTGAAAATCTTATAATACTAAACCAATGGATATTAATTAATGAAATTAGATATATTAATTGCTAAGATGATTTAGATAATATTGGCAACCAATAAGAATTAAAATATTTCTGTTAACATAGACATTGAACTATTCTCTTTGTCTATCTGCATATCTATGCTAATAACTTTTGAACTAATTAGTAAATTTTTATATTTTTAATGGGAGAATATTTCATGTTTCCATTAAGCATAATCTTGAATGCTCCATGATTTTATTCTTTTTAGCTTAAACTATTTCAAAATGGCAGTTCAGTCATCTGAGATTTTCCTACAATAACCATTGAATTATTTAATAAGTTTTTATGAGATTCACTTTATAGGATTTTCCATTGAAGATGATTTTGATAATTGATATTTTAATCCCTTATCTTTAACTATTCCAAAATAAAAGACCCTCTTAGAAGTTGTTGATTATTGCTATATTTTACTATATAGACACTTCTCTAATTACAAATATTTGTACTTACTAATGTGAAATTTTGCAAAGGACTGATGCAATAAATTTTATATTCTTTATTATTTAACTTGTTTTTAGAATTTATTCAATTTATTAGTATAAGTTTCTAACATCATTTGTCATTTAGATCTAACAATTAATCGATACTTCTAGTTGCAAGTTTCCAGTTGTTTTGTTTTCGTCAGTTAGACGTTAAGTTTTGATAGATTATTTTGGATTTAATTATATTTAGTTTAGAAAATAGTAAGACCCGAGCTAAGGCTGAACTCTGGAATTTGCAGAGTCGTTAGAACTGTTAGGTTTAGTTATAATTATTATTAATTGGTATTCGTTAGAATCAGCAGCTTTGCAATTGGCGCCCGAACAGGGACTTGAACCTAGACCTAATGACTCTGCAAATTCCAGAGTTCGGTTTGAGCTCAGGTCTTACTATTTTCTAAACTAAATATAATTAAATCCAAAACAATCTATCAAAACTTAACTTCTAACTGACGAAAACAAAACAACCGGAAACTTACAATTAGAAGTATCGATTAATTGTTAGATTTAAATGACAAACGATGTTAGAAACTTATACTAATAAATTGAATAAATTCTCAAAAACAAGTTAAATTAACAAAGAATATAAAATTTCTTAGACTCAAAACACTTACAAAAGTGTTAACAAAGCTTTAGTTAAACAACAATAAAGTTTCAATCAAATAAACAACGAAACTTATTTAATCCAATTCAAATATCCAAAACTTCAATTATTCACAAAAACAAATCTTAAATACTACTTAATTCTACTACCTTCACCACCAATACAAACTTGAAGCAATTGTCGATCTTTACAAGAAATTCCAATGTCACTTAGCCAACCTTACGTCAATACAAACCTCACTGTATCGTTGGTTGCTTCTGTTTTTATACTGAGTGACTTAGTTCTGCACTTCGCTCATTTGCATAAGTTTGTGTAACAATACCAAATTTATTAGCTTACAGAGTAATCAATTCATGTCATCCTCTTTACAATTTAATTATATACCGAACAAAACATCAATACAAAATCATTCTTATATTCTCATATCGGATCAGTGGTAAAACTTATTTAGATTTAGATGACGTCATTAGCTAGGAAAGCTCGTCTGGAAGATGGATGTCCATCCGTAACAAGTGATTACTAAATACCAAGATGGAGAATGTAGAAGTAAGTCAACTCTTAAACTAAAATATAATACATTAGATAATATTGAAAATAATGATAAATAATAAAAGAGCATAATAAAATAAAATAGGGCAGGTCAGAGTTAACTTCTTCCCAATTTCAGTTTCAAATTTCATGAAGTTTCAAAAACTCTTCAATAATTTTAAGTAATAAAAGGTCATATAAAAAATCTCTGCGGTTTTTTGCCACTAGATGGTGTTGATGCCTATATATCTGGCAACACTCACCCGATTGTCTCTAATGAACATGTGCTTAAAAGGTGACATTTCAGCTTACATTTCTGTGAAGATAGTTTTCTAATTCGTTGCTCGTGTAAAAAGTTATATTGATTTGAAAATGAGTGAAATATCTGAAGAAATACGCTATGTGATGCTTTTTTACTATAAAAAAGGTAAAAACGCTGCAAAAACATGCCAAAAAATTTGTGAAGTGTACGGTGAGAATGCTGTGAGTGAACAAAGGACCCAGGAGTGGTTTGCTCGATTCCGTTCTGGAAATTTCAATGTGAAAGATGCACCTCGCTCTGGTTGGCCAGTACCAGAAACAGGGTTCAACTGGAAATTTGATTGACCGAGTTACCATCAGTGAAATGCTGCTGAAACGCAACGAAATCGAACCGTTTTTGAAGCGAATCATTACAGGCGATGAAAAATGGGTGAAATATGAGAATATCAAACGCAGTCGATCATGGTCAAAGGCTGGTGACTCTCCACAAACGATTTCAAAGCCTGGATTGTCGGCAAACAAGGTTATGTTGAGTGTTTGGTGGGATTGGAAGGGAATTGTCCATTATGAGCTGCTGCAACCTGGCGAAACCATCAATTAGGTCCTGTACTGTGCACAACTCGACCGTTTGAATGAAGCAATCCAGAAAGAGCGACCAGAATTGGCCAACAGAAAGGGAGTTGTGTTCCATCATGACAATGCGCGGCCACACACATCTTTGATGACTCGGAACAAATTGACGGAACTTGGTTGGGAAGTTTTGATGCATCCGCCATATAGCCCGGACCTTGCACCGTCTGACTACCATTTGTTTCGGTCTCTGCAGAACTCTCTTGCTGGTAAAAAAATTGGCCGATCAAAGCGCTGCTGAAAATCACTTGGCCAAGTTTTTCGACGATAAATCACAGAAGTTCTACACTGATGGAATTATGAAGCTACCCGAAAAATGGCAAAAGGTCATAGATAATAATGGTTGATATGTACTTGATTAAAATTGATTTTCAATAAAGAAAATTTTTGTTCAAAAATGTACCAAAAAACTGCAGACTTTTTATATGACCCTATATAAAAGCAAAATGTTCTGACAACCAATATTATATAAAATTACACAGTTAATATATTACAGCACTATTTCAGGATGGTGATAATTACATCAAAAATTCCTTGCTTTATATTTAGAACTTTTCATTAAAATCTATGAAATATGAAACTTTTAATTGGTCTAATTGTGAAATATATTATAATATACAAAATATAAAGTTATTTCAGTACTTTTGGAGCCAAAATAATAGCAATATCTGAATTACGAACAACCTGATTTAAAAACCAAATTTTCATGTGAATTATAGTCATAACTAGAAGAATGCCTATATTTCCTTTGGAGTTTATACTGGGTCTGTAGTTTTTCAAGATTCTGCTATTATGCAATAACTAACAATCAAAATGTTAAAAAATAGTGTTTAAAAATTTTTTGAAACATTGAATTATTGTCTTAAAAAAAATGGAAAGCTACTAATATCAATGCGTACATCATTATATTTACTACTTTTATGCCAAGCTTCATTATAAAATTTATACTTCTATTGTGTAATATCTCATTAAAGATATTTACAAGTTAAGCATTGATACCCATTGATATTTCAGAAAATTATAATTAGCAGCTATGCTCTACTCAGTGCCCTGAATATACAAAGCTTTAAGGAATTATGGAATATTTTTTTAATATTGAAAAACTTCTTTCTTTAGATTTTAAATAAAAGCAAACAATAAGCCAAATAAGTAAGATAAATCATTATCTTACTTATTTGGCTTATTGTTTGCTTTTATTCTTTTAATATTTGGAAGTTTAAAATATATAATAATGTACAACTAATAGAATTTAAATTAAAATATTAGCATAGAGTATATGTGTAATTATAATATTGTAGTTGATTTAATTAATACAGGGGCGCATTCTTCGACATTGGTTGATGTTGAATTTTACAACGGTAATGACGTCAATCGTTGAAAACATCGACAATAACACGAAGTAGCGTTTTTCAACATTAGTAGCTACATCATTTTGACATCATGAGTCAAAGTCGACTCATGAATTTGGTCGACGTTAAAGTTATCATTGAGCGTCGTACATTAGTAGTAAATAGTCGAAACTAAGATGTCTGCTTCTTGTTCTACCGCTGCTTTAATTTATGCAATTTTAAAAGAGGAGAAGTAAACGTGGAAGAAATTCCACGTGTGTATCCACAAAAAGCTGACCCCTTTTTTTCTCCCAGATTCAATTTTTATATCTGAATTTCGGTTAAACAAGGAAACTGTAAGGCAAGTATGCTTACAAGGAGAGGGACAGACGTTCACCTCACCGATTTTCTTCAAACTTAGCACATTATAGAGACAATATATTACCACTTGCTACTATATATAACTCAAATTATAAAAGCTTTTATAATTTGACTTAGCACATTAGTAGTGGATCTTAGGCACAATAAAATCTTAAAGTAGTAAAGTGTACCTTTCAAGCATTCGCGCAAAAATCGCATTTAACATTTCCATAACAATAAATACCAATAATTTTGATAATAGTAGCACAAGTCACAATGGTGTAGTGGTTAGCATGAGCGGTTGTAGGCTATTTTGGTGGTGGTTCGAAATTCGACATGGCTATTGTTTTTTTTTTTTTTTTTTTTTTTTTTTTTTTTTTTTTTTTTTTTTTTTTGCGGTTCGAAACTCGACGTGGCTTTTTTTTTTAAGTTATTTGGTATTATTTCGCTAGTTCACTATGGAGATCTTCAAGGAATTCTTCTGAACTATTATGATTTTGATCCGTTTTTATAATTAATAGAAACTTCCCGAGTATTTCTACTTATTTTAATAATGTCCTTAAAATTTTTTATACTTGTGAATCACTCTGTATGTATTGTTTTTTGATATTTCTATATTAATACATAAATTATTTAATATTTATTATTATATAAAATATATTATTAATTTCTTGCATATTGTGGAACCTTAGGACGTTATATCGGTCTTTACAATATATACAGAGCCATTGAAATCCAAAAAGGTCTGATGGGATATGACGTCGATGTGAGTTATGTGCATGCCCCCTGAATAAACAAGTGGATCAGCGTTGTCCCAACGTATGATCTGTCAACTATGACAAAAAGTGCCGTATTTCAACTTTGAGCAAGTAGCGTTGGGTGACGTAGACCTAGTTTGCTTTCGGTCGCAATACATCTGACGTCACTAACGTGGAAATCGATGCTAAGTCAAAGAATGCACCCCTGGTAACCCTTGTATAAAACTCTACTTACATAATGCACTTTTGCTCTAATATGGTTAGAGAATTACACCAACTTCCATGTAACATGATATTTATACAACACAGTTTAGTTCTAACATGGTTAGAGAACTTCAGAAAAACCTCTTCTTGACTTTTTTGCAGAACAAATGATCCTAATCATTAGATCCATATGTAAGTTGATCATAGTGTTTCTCTTCAGGATATTACTTATGGCTGGCAATTATAAAATTTCATTCCCACTCTGTACAAAGGGATATGGAAAAATTAGATCCAATTTCCGATTTGTTTCTTTAGTTTTTTCAGCATAGAAAGAATTTATTATTATTCTCTTTAGTAAATAATTAATTATAAAATATATTTTAAAATAATCGGTTAAAATATAAATATTCATTGAATTTAATTATTGTTGAAATTGCAAGTAAGCATGCAGGTAGGCCTCGATTAGTGCAAATAATGGGTCCCACGAATTTCTCACACTATTTGAAGTATTAACTATATGTAAAATATGGTAATTGGTTCTTGCTTTGTGAGATTCCAGCCATTAGCAAACATCACAATGAATAATCACAATACTAACTGTTTAAGAAATATTTATTTTCATATTTTACATTGTTGCTCATCATCTGAATTAATAACTTACCAGGAATTGCATCTCATACCATCATTAAACCAACCACCAAATCGAAACCAAAAGAGCAAATCGAAAGTGGAAGTTGAGCGCCGCTTTTATGTCGCTCAATCACATCCATTTTTTGCTCTAGCGTAATCACTAACCTCTTCTTTTTTCGTTTCCTGTTTTATCATCAAAAGTGTTCTTCCTTTTATCCATTTCGATACTTTTTAAAAGAGAAAATTCTGTACTATACTATATGTATACAATAACAAAGCTGAATAATAGTAATGTTAAATAGCTAATGGCAAAAAGCCCATCTTTCTGGAGTTTCACCCCTTCAAAGCTAAGTGACTGTTCTTGGACTGCTCCTCGTCCAGTTTTACTAACCGAAAATTAACATTAATTTGTTAATTGACATCATAAAAGGGGATGGACATTTGTTAGTAAGACTGGTCTATGCTTACAACTCGCATTAATCGAATATTTGCTCGCACTAAGTGAAAAACGGTATCATTTTTATAAGTCACACTAATCGAATATTGTATTATTCGAACTCGCACTAATCGAGGCCTACCTGTATTATAACATTTATTTAGGATCATTGACAAATTTACAATGTTACATATTTAATAATAATAATTGAAAGATTAATAAAATTAAAGATAGTCATACATTAAAATAAATAAATGATCAAATAATATAGCATAATCACTCAAAAAAGTAAAGCTGTCATCATTAAATGTGTTTTTGAAAAATGTATGGTCAAAGTTAATTCATTCCATTAAATATGGTTCAATCAATAAAAAAGAGAATCAGTACAATTGTAGAACTTATTAAATCTGTATGAGAAGGTTTTGATGATATGACTACTGAACATCATGGCCAAGAATAACTGGTAGAAAACCAGGCCAGTGATATGGATTTAGTGAAATGCCATTTGAGATAAATCAATTCAGAAGATGATAACAAATTAAAAATTCAGAAAAATTAACCAAATTATTGATTTATTTTACTGAAGAGAATAATAATAAATTCTTTTTAAGCTGAAAAAACTAAAGAAACAAGTTGGAAATCAAATCTAATTTTTCCATATCCCTTTGTACAGGAGTTGAAATGGAATTTTAAAATTGTCAATTCAAAATTTTACACTAAATGAATATAAGAAGGAATAAATTAGTCAAGCAAAATACTTGATTTTTGACTACATATCCTTATGACTAAAAGGAGCATAAAGTTCAAAAGAGAGCTTCAAAAATTATTAGCTCCTTACTGTGAAATTTACAAACATCTCTCAAGCAAATGTGAACAATCTCAGATTACTGATTTTTTTATTTTTAAGAGAACAGAAAATATACAAAATCTAGATGCTACTGAAAAAAGTTCAGATGATGTTCTGCAACAGCAAAATATATAACAAATATTTTCACATTTGAGTGTGCTTAAAAATAATGAAAAAAGAAAATTAAAATACAGTGATACCTCGGATCACGAACGTCTCGGTTCACGAACAAATCGATCTACGAACACCATTTGCGAACAAATTTTGCTTCACTTTACGAACGATGCTTCAGTTCACGAACACACACGCACGGAGTGCATGGAGCGCACGTGACTCACGGCACATAAAACCCTGCACACAGCTTCGCCCTCAGCAGTAATCCAGTTCGCCCAGCTCACATGGGTACAGTAGAGTCCCAACAAGTGTTGATATTTTAGTTTTTTCTTTATTTAATTAAATTTATCCCAAATAAAATAAATCGGAAACTGATACACTGCCTGAACAATATAAGAGAAACTCCTTAGCACTTAGGCAGGGTCAAGAAAAAACACAACTTAGATCTTCATTTAAAAAGTAGTAGCGCTTTCGATTTTTTAATAACAAAATCCTCTTCAGCTGTACATAAATGTTAGAACACTTAATAAATACCGATTATCGAATGCAAAATACCAATTTTGCGTTCGATAATCGGTATTTATTAAGTGTTCTAACATTTATGTATAGCTGAAGAGGATTTTGTTATTAAAAAATCGAAAGTGCTACTACTTTTTAAATGAAGATCTAAGTTGTGTTTTTTCTTGACCCTGCCTAAGTGCTAAGGAGTTTCTCTTAAATTTATCCCTTATTATGGCACCCAAAAAAGTTAAAAGTGTTAGTGAAGGTGGTGTTAAACATACTTTCTTTAATATTACTGTTATATTTATTTCCTTTCTGTTTTATTTCCACACATAAAGCCATAACATGTTAAAAAATTTTTTCTAGGATAAAAAACGTATTATTTGGATTTACATTAATTGCAATGGGAAAATTGATTTGGATTACGAACTTTTCGGATCACGAACAAGGTCAAGGAACGGATTGTGTTCGTGAACTGAGGTATCACTGTATACATTATTATACATATGAATCTATCAAACCAATACACTGCTCCATTTCGTAAAAATTAATGATTAAGCACTTCGAGCAGGGAAAGAAAAACTACGTCTTCTGAAAATCAAAACTCTTTTTATTAAATAAAGCACTTTCAGCTCTACCGAGCCCTCTTCAGTATTTAAAAACAATAAGCAATAGCTATCATTAACCGTTGTTTTATTAATGATAGCTATTGCTTATTGTTCTTAAATACTGAAGAGGGCTTGGTAGAGCCGAAAGTGCTTTAATTAATAAAAAGAGTTTTAATTTTCTGAAGACGTACTCTTTTTATTAAATAAAGCACTTTCGGCTCTACCAAGCCCTCTTCAGTATTTAAGAACAATAAGCAATAGCTATCATTAATAAAACAACGGTTAATGATAGCTATTGCTTATTGTTTTTAAATACTGAAGAGGGCTCGGTAGAGCTGAAAGTGCTTTATTTAATAAAAAGAGTTTTGATTTTCAGAAGACGTAGTTTTTCTTTCCCTGCTCGAAGTGCTTAATCATTAATTTTTACGAAATGGAGCAGTGTATTGGTTTGATAGATTCATATGTATAATAATGTATACAGTGATACCTCAGTTCACGAACACAATCCGGTTTTTACTATACATATGTTTACCACAATTTATAACAGATTTGTTTAGTTATTACTATATTTAATAAAAATAAAGTGGTATATTTTTATTAACTTTTTTAATATAACAACTCTTTTTTGTATTGGTTCTTAGTTCCACATAATACAGTTTTGCACTACATGAGAGTTAAATTCCTAAAAAATCTCATGTTATATGAAAGTTTTTTTAATTTTTTTAAATATAAGTAAAAATAGTCATCAGTATTTTGCTATTAATTAATAAAACTCTGCTTAAATTATATTGCAAAACAATAATTTATTTTTTAGTTTTATTGGTGGAAGTGGTGAAGCCTGTAGTCACATTGCTGAAGGATTGAGTACTGCTCTACAAGTGTTTGATGATTTTATTGCTCATCGAGATCCAGGGTTTGTCAAAAATAACTTTAGAGTAGAATACAATACACCATTTAAATAATATGGAATTAAATAAAATTTTACATTTTATTCTTAGAGTGGTCTCTCAAAAACATTGCATTCTGATATGTAATTCCCCTCCATATCCTCTTCCTACTCTTGAAAGTCCTGCTTATTCTGGCTTTATGGCAGAACAGATAGCAGCTTTAATGTCAGAAGTATGTTTCATTTATTGATTTTTTTTATGTTATTATTATTAACAATCAAAGCTTTGTATGATAAAAGAAATTATATCTATGAATAATTATTGATTAATTAACAAATTAATTTTTAATTTTTTAGAGAAAAATTAATTTCAGCATTTTGTCTCCACGTAAAATTCCAGCATTGTATAAACTGTATGAAAAGGTAATATAAACATTTTACTATTTTTTTTAATTTTAAATTATTTGAATGTGATGTAATACTTAAAGAATGGCAGCATTATCAAGTTCTGCTGCTTATGAAGAAGACACAAGAAATCCAAAAAGCACTTTAAGCAGGAAACAAGAATTTATTATTAGTAAATAAATACAGATACAGTCAGACCTGTTAACACGTGGTTCAGTAACACACGAGTCTGCTTACCATGTGGTTTTACTATGGCTACCGTGATAAACAATCGCTTGTGATATCACTCCTAGACATCTTCGTCATTAAATTTCGTGATCAGTGAAATTAGTTGCACGTTCAACCATTTTGTATTGGTCAAATCACACAGAAAATTCATATTAATGTTGGAACTTATAGTATTGCTCAATTTATATTAATACTGTAACTCTCGATTCACTTAACCTGCCGTTTAGTAACCATGGACCCCGATTATTGCATGTGAATGAGGTTAGACTGTACTAATAATATCATGCAGCAATGCTTTTGGCCTCCTATGATCCTCCTCAGTTGCTTCTTACACACTATTTTAGAAGCAACTGAAAACAGCATGTTATTTTCATATTTTTATTTTATATAATATATGACTGTTTTAATGTTTTTTGTATAGCTAATTGTACTATTATCTATCAAATTAAATAAAACCCCTGATTTATGACACACTAACTTAAAACTGTTCATATTTATAACTGTGATTATTTATCATAGAAATTTATACTTATAATGACTACTATTATTGATTTTGGAATAATGGCAGCACACTGCAAAAAAACATTCAAATGCAGTTAGCTATTTTGTTTCAATTTAAGAATGTTTTCTAAAGTGTCTGCAATGAAAACACATCTCATAAAAAATTTATTTAAAATATAAAGCATTTGCAGAAAGTCTTTTAATTGAATATTTAATATTTCAGAAAAAAGTTGGAAATAACCCGCATTTATTAATAGCTATTAGTGTTGAACATCGAACATCGATGTTTTAGACACCGATGTTTAGAGGTCGATGTTTTATGAACATCAATGTTTTGTTATTGATGTTTGATGTTTTTTCTGTTTATGTAGTAGAATTGACGTTTGGGTTAAATAATATTACCTAATATTTTATAAATGAAATTTTTTATAATTGGTGATGATTTTATTTAATTTTTTAGTTTTGCCTTAGGAAAATCGAACAATCCATCTGGCAATATTGATTTAATGCTTATATTTGTCATAGTTTTGCCTTAGGAAAATTGAACGATCCATCTGGCAATATTGATTTAATGCTTATATTTGTAACGTGAGACACTTTATTGTCGTCATTTAATTAATATTCGAAATGCTTTCGGTTTATTTTATTATTTCAAAATACTTATACCTTTGTAGCTCAGTACATATGCCTCTGAAAATCTTTCTGTGGCAACATTTTGCTAAAAATAAAAAAAATTCTGCAATTTGCACATATTATTCAAAAGAAACTGAAAAACAGTGATAATACCACTAATTTAAGGTGTCATCTTCAAAGCAAACATCAATAACTTCTTGGAGTTCAGAAATACTTGCAAAGGAAGAAAAATGCTATAAAGACACCGATGAAGCATCATCATCATCACAACCTCTCCCCAGGAAAACAAAGAAAAATATCTGAGACGTTTAGGATCATTGAGGAGTTCAAATCAGGTGAATCAGCAGAAAATAAAGTAAATCAAGCTCTTATATTTATGGTGTGTAAAGACAGTGAGCCATTCAGTATTTGGATGGTGAAGGGTTCAACATTTCATAAAGACAATAACATTTTTGTACAAAATTACTTCTTGACCAATGATTAAAAGACTAATTTCCAATAAATATATTAATATGGTAGCCATAGTCAAACAACAGCTCAAACAGAAATTTTGCTTATTGACAACTGATTTATGAACAGGCATTACATTAGCTTGACTGTCCACTTTATAGATGAGGAAAGTAAATTATACAATGTAGCATTGGACGATTTTATATTGTGAGAATGGTATACTAGTGAGTATCTAGCTAATAAACTAAAACAGTTGATAAGATACTGGGAAATAGATGAAGAGTATGTTAATGCACAATGTTTTTAGGACCAATGTTTCCTTTCGATGGTTTTATCGATGTTAAACATTGATGTTTTCCTATTGATATTCAACATTAATAGCTATAACTCATGAAGTTAGTAAAAAGTCAGATTTAATAATTCCTGCAGCTAATATGGCATTACCAAGATAATATGTTTTTATACTTTACTAATTAAACTTATAATCAAATAAAGTTTTATCATTCACTTTAAATAAAAACAGCTAAATTTTATATTTCTTATATCTGTATCTATTTTAATAGTTTTTTATTGTCAGATTAGCCAATAGAAATGATTTAGCTTTCTATTTAGACTTGAGAGTGAATCCAGATCCTATATATCAGAAAATTTTCCTGAGGTATCTGGCTTGGCTGTAGATCTCCATACTCTCTAACTCACTCTGCTATATAATATAGATGATAGTGATTCAAACCTAAAATAGTTCCTACCACTTAGTAATCAGCCAATGATTGAGAAATAGTATTAAAAATCATTTTTCATTATGCTTAATTTTGCTACGAACTTATGTATGCAATTGTAAATATATTACACATTCCATTTTTTGTTTTTACTTATCTATTTCTTTCTTTTTGACTCTTTCCATTCTTAAATGGAATAAAAAAGATATTCAATATATGAATTAAGTCTGCTAATCAGCATGATAAGATGAGTAATGTAGAATTTGATCCTAAAAATTTCAAATGGTGCAGGTGTCTTTCCAGAACAGACAAACATTGAATTTTGTATATATAGATTTGGATGAAATTCAAATATGTTATTAGGACTTATTGGAGAGTCACGTCTGTTGAAAATGATTAATATAAGTTCAATATTATTGACATATTAAAAGAAAAGATATTTATGTATTTTGGGGCAATATTTTACATAAATATTACTGATATGAATGAAATTTAAATACATTATTGCAACTTTATAGGGAACCAAACCTATTGGAAATGATTGATATTGGATTTTATGTGACTGGATGTCTGTGGCAAAATGACATGTCATAAATATTATTGACTATGAATAAAATTTATACATATTATTGAGATCTGCTAGAGAATTTTATATGCTAAAAATAACCAAAATCAATTTATTATTAATGCTTAATAAACAAATCCTTATCCAATATGAAATTTTAATTCATTAAAAATTATCATAATGCAATACTTCTTACTGTAAATATTAAATAAATGCAAACTATAAGCCAAATAAATAAGATAAACTGTTTATTCAAAAACGTTTTTGGTTATCCATGTAACTTGCTTCATAGATAGCTGAAAATGTTTTTGAATAAATAGTTTATCTTATTTATTTGGCTTATAAGTTTTCATTAAAAACTTTTCATAATATTAATATTTTTGCTTCATATGATTTTGTATTACAGTTATAATTTTATTATAACTGAAATGCAGAATCAGTGATGCATTAATTGTAATAAATATGCTTTATTATAATTTGTTATCTGCTCATTTTGAGTTTATATTTTCTTAAAATACTTATAAACTGCATTAAGAATTGTGTTTAAATTATATTATGAAGTATAAATTGTATAATAAATGACTGATGATAGGCATATAATGTTTAAAAAAGTTTTTATATATAGTATGTATTAAAGTTACTTGCCTCTGCTTTTAATGCTGTTATTCAAGTTATACCTTAATTTGAACAGCAATAAAATCTTAATCTCTACATAATGTTTATTCTGTGATTGTAACAACTAAATTCATTATACTTCCTCTTCATTTGATAATAGAGACTAAACATAAACTTAAACTGATCTTTAAGATATATCTTGCAGCAAAAATATAACAAGGTTAGATACCAGGAAGTAAGATAGGCTCACTACTATATTTTTGTTTACCAGCTAAAATTTTTTTAGTTATGAGAATTAGATGATAATGAAGTATCCTTAGACTACTAAAAATTAATTTTGTTAAAAGAGAAACTTTTATACTGAGTTATTGAAATACTAATCTTTGTTTATGCAGGACAATATATGAATATTTAATAATTTTCTATTTTGACAAAAAGAAAGGCCCCAACACTTATAATTGACAAAACATAAAAGCATTAATTTTTACAAAATATTTTTCATACTTAATAATAGTGTGAGTTTTCCAAATCCAATATTCAGCTGTTATATTTATTCATGTGTCACAGCAGATGAAATATGCACTCATCAGTGATAGTTGATATTATATAGATTTATCTCTTTTAATTTAACAGTGAAGATAAAAAATCAGTTTACTAATTTTTATCTTCACTGATTTTTCACTGATTAAATCAAAAAAAGAATTAAAAAAATGATATGCAGTTTGTTATTTTCTATTAAATATCAAAGATATCAAATTTTGTATAATTTCGTAATAAATAAAAAAATTCATTATATTGTTTATTACAGATAAGTTAAATACAGATAACTTATAACTTATGAGGGAGTTTGGTTTTAACCACATTAGGTTACATTTATCAGTGGGCCACTACATTATTTATTATAATATAATATAGCATTGCATTAAATGTAACAAACAAAGCTAAAGGAATTAACACAGAATGGGCTCTGTTGTTTATATCAAATCATTGTGCATAAATTTGTTTGTGCATTTTATTGACTATATCATATATGCTTGTATATTGTATCATAGTCATGAATGATTATAAGTCAAGAATTATCTAGTTTTCAATTTTTGCAAACTTTGCACAAATGATTATTAAATACATTCCAAGTTGATTTTTTTTTGTGAGATGACTGGTACATATGAAAGATATTAACATTCAATATTTATGATTTTCTTATATCATTCCAAATTATGATTTTGTCAATATTTCTTCACTGAATTTTTAAAAAGCTATTGTTATAAAAGGATTTTTGGATGCATTTATTATAGAAGGATAGTAAACATTGATTTTCAGCTGCTTAGAGAAATGAATGTTAACAAAAAAAAACAATATTCATAATACATTATCATTCACTAAATAGAATATTATTCAAACTCCCAAGTAATAAGAATGATACTTATAAAATATTTATTTGCGTAAGGTGATCTGTTCTTTTCTTAAAGTTCACTGTTTTTTTTTTTTGCAACTGAAAAGTGGCAAGCATTCTTGAAAATGTTTCTGTAATAATACTTTTTGCTATGTCTTATAAACTTGGAATTATTTTGTTTTATTATTATTAAGGGCATTGTTCTTTGATTTTATTAGTAAATTTTATTAAAAAAATTTTGTTATATTTCTCTCATTAATTTCATTTCATAATATCAAAATATTTACTTAAGTAAAACTAAACAATAAGCCAAATAAGTAAGATAAATTGTTTGATCTGTATTTCAACTGAGGCAGGCTATGTGGATAGCCAAAAACGTTTTGAATAAACGATTTATTTTACTTATTTGGCTTATTGTTTACTTTTATTTAATATCTAAAGTAAGAAGTATTTCAATATTTACTTAACTGTTTTCTGGAGGAATGCTATTTGTTACTGGGAACAAATGGAAAGCAAGACATCTCTGGTGATAATTATATCAAAATATTGTAGAGAAATATAAAATTTGAAAATATTTTTTTTTTATTGTTTTACTGTTTTCTTCCTTAAAATATTATTTATATAATTATACTTAACTCTTGATTTTAATGGTAGATTGTTTCTGTAAAAATACTGTATAAATGAAATTCATGTAAATCGAGATTTTAACATTTGTATAGAAAATGAGGGAATAAGTTCATAGCTATTGATTAAATAGCTGGCACATTTTTAAACATATTTTAAAAAATACTTTAATTAATGAGAAATAATTTATTGAAGATTAATATGTTTGCTTATTTTTTATTTATACAACATTTATATATATTATTCCATATTAATTATCAGTTCTAATAATAATTTAAATTGAACAGATGGCCATGTGGTAAAGCATTCACTTAACCATCTTGAAGGAATCAAGTTCAAATCAAGGTCTCACACCTCCAGTTTTTTAGAATGGGCCCAGATCTGGCCTGTTGAACCTCATTCTTCAACCTTTCAGTTGACCCCATCATGGGTGCTGGCCAGTTTGTAGTGGGCTCTAAAAGAGATCATTGCCAGGTATAGAATATCCCAAATGTAATATGATGGCTTAACTAATATAACTTAACGTAATACTAATTGAATGTTGCATAAACAATAATGTAAATGATCTAATGGAACAATATCCTTAGGATTTTTGTTATCTAAAACATCCATATTAAATGATTTGTGTTAGTTGTCATTGCTCATAGTCCAAAATATCTTTGATAATCTTTGTCGACAGTATTGGATTTATGATTATCTGGTATAATATTTTGTGTGTAGACAGGCTGCAGTTTGGATATCCAGATTATAAACAGAAAATTAGTCTTTACTTTTTTATAATTTAGTTATTCAACTATTATATTATTAATCTTGTTCGTATTTTAATAATTAATACTAATCACATGCACATGCATACACGCACCTGCACATATGCACCAGTTTTCCTATTCTTAAACTGTATCAAATGGAGATTGTACTATGTAAAAAGAAAATTGGCAACTTTTTTTGACTGACTCTGCAAAACCGAAATTGTCCAGTTCAAATACTGTCTAAATCAAGAGTTAAGTATTTATTCTGTAATGGTAGAAAGACTTGTGAATAATCCTATACATATTTTCTGATCTCAAAAAATTTTAAGATGGAATTTCAGAAAATTTTTCTTATATATAAGAAAGTAAACAAATTCTTTATATTAGGCTGGAGGAGATCTCCAACTTGCATTGACCAAGAATTATGCCAAAGACAGACGTCATCTGGTGTTGTTGAGTGGTTATCAGTTACTAGGTAATAACTTATTTTTATAAAAAAAAAAATAAAAATGAAATATTAATTGAACTTCTGATTTGTACTGTATGAAATAATCTCATTCTTCAATAAATAAAAATTTTTTTGTTATCATTTATCTCATTTTTATTATGACAGAATTAAAAACGAAAAATTATAATCATATAAAAATATAAGAATACAGTGAGTCCTCATTTAATGTTGAGATTAAGTTTCTGAAAATTGTGATGTTAACTGGAATGAAAATTCTATTGACCTAACATATAAATTTTCCAAGAGCTGTAATCCTCATTCACTCCTGGGTCCACTGAATGGAAAATCAAATCTTTGCACTCAGTCATTCTGCTCGAATGTCCTATATGCTATATAGTTTAATATATTGTTCATAGACAGTATTATATACTTGAATTAGTGTTTATATAAAATATGGTTATCTTTCTTTCTATAAATTTCCACTTCATTTTCTTTCTATTATAGAGAGAAATAATTAGAAAACGGCTTATTCTGTTTTGCTGCCTTAAACTCTTTGAGTTTTTTTTATTAATTAATTTAGTTTTCGTTGATAATGTAATAGTTAAATGACATTAAGTGAGATAACATTAAATGAAGACTACTGTATACTCTTTATAAGCATTGTTAAAGTTTTGCATTTTTAGATCCTATCAAATGAAAATTAATTTTACTTTAATATTATGCTTATAATTATTTGCATTATAATAGCACATAATATTTAAATTGAAGTTAATTTGACAAATTGTTAAATTAATAATTTGTCAGATTAATTTCAAATTTTGTCAAATTTGTTAATTTGTTAAAATTGACAATATTATTGGCAATATTGTAAATCATTTTGACAATATTGTCAAATTGTAACTTTTTATTAATTGTAACTACTATTTTATTAGTTAAGTTTTCCTGAAAATGTGTTTCAAAGATTATATAAACATATTTGTATATATGTTTTGATTATATAAAAATTTCTCTGAATACAGCCACTTCCTGACTTATGTAATATATGGCTTATGTAAGTTTTGCTTTCCATAAAATATTTTCTGTAATTTTTTAAAAATTTTTTCAGATATATACTATAAATAGTTACTGTATTTAGAGATTAGAAGTTTGACTAGTTAGTTTTCATTATTAAAATTTAATATTAATTGATTTATTTAGGTTTTTGTGTGTTATTTGTTGATCTTAAGTATATTACTACTGGTATGATATTGTTCCATGCAACAGTGTCTCATTTTTAGTCAGGGAACAATATGGTGTCATAACATTATATAGGTGCAATTATTGTAGTCACATAGTCTCTGGAGTTTTTAATCCAGAAGTTTTATTAAAAAATTATTTTTCCAAATTACATAAAATGCAACTTGTATAAAGTTCCAAAAAACATAATTCTTACACAAGTTGGGAAGTGGCTATAATTATTTTATTATATACTTATAAATATTTTTATAATATGGTAATATTAATTTTAATTTAACACTATTCACAAAAATAAACTTTTTTATAATTTTAAAAACCACAAAGTTACAAGTCTTTAATTAAAGCAGCATAAATTTAAATAAAAATGAAATAATAAAATTGTTTTTGGCTAACAAGCCCATATCAGTTGCAAATTGAATATAAGAATAGAACATAAACAGAATTCATTACTGTTTTCTGGTTTAAGTATTTCTTTAGTATAAGTTAAATAACTGTTTGTTTTCTGTTTGATATCATTACTAATAGTTCTGAAAAATTTTAATTAAGAAATATTAGATGAAGTCTGATTCTGTTTTGTTTTTCTATACTAGAAAGTTCAGATTTAATACACGATGATTCAAAAGTCCATACCCAATTTCAAAATGCTGTATTTATTGTTCAAATAAACATACAGAGATGGAGTAAATTATAAAATTTTCATCATATTGTCGAGTTTTGAAATGGTGATTTACAGGTGTTCAATATGGCCCACTCTGGCTACACAGCACATATCTGTTCAGTAAGCGAGAATTCCTCCCATATGTTACTGAGCATTTCTGGTGCCATATCATTAACAGTGGCTGTGATTCAGTTTTTCAGTCTTGCACAACTTCAGGGAGGGGTGGCACATAAACTCTGTCTTTAATGAAACCCCACAAAAAAATCACACTGTCAGTTCAGGAGAATGTGATGGCCATTGATGAAGTACCAAATTATGAGCCTCATTACACCCAATCCACTTTGAGGAAGCTCTTTTGTTGAGAAAATTCCAGACTGCCAATTGCAGTGGTGCTCCATCTTGTTGGAACAAGAAATCAATGTCATCTGCTTGTAATTGTGGGAACAGCCAGTTCTCAGCATGTCTAGATATGTACTACTGTGACTGTGTTCTCTGTGAAGAAGAACAAACCATAAACTTTTTCTCTGGAGACTGTACAAAACATGTTAACTTTTTGGGAATCCCTCAGATGCTTAACAGTTTCGTGTGGTTGTTCCAATCCCCAAATTCTGACATTGTGGTGGTTAACATTTCCACTTAAGTGGAATGTGGCTTCATCAAAAAAAACAATTGCGGGAAACAAATATTTTATAATCAACTTGTTTCTGGAGAATGAACTTGCAGAAATCAACACACTTTTGCCTGTTGTCCATTAAGAGAGCTTGTAACAGTTGAATTTGGTAGGGCTTACAATAGCAGATGTCGTTGCAGAACACTTCAAGCTCCAGGTCTGGGGCAGCCTGGCATGATGAGTAGATTTCCTGGGGGACTGCAAAGGAAACTCTGCTGAACACGCTTGACGTTTTCATCAGAGGTATGAGGCCAATCTCTTTTTTCGGCATACACAAACAATCTGTTTCTTGGAATGTTTGATGCCACTTTCTAATGCTCTTACCAGTAGGGGCTTCAGTTCCGAATATGCATGGTTATACTGATTCACACTTGTTGAAGCAGAGGATGCAGAAAGCTTTCTGTTGCAGTGTTGCCATCTTGACAACAACTGAGACTGTGAACCTCTACCAGCATACTAAAGAGCCTTGACCATCCCTTCTTTCTAATGGTAGATGGATTGTTTACCTGCCATCAACGGTTCTGTACTTATAGCACTTTGAAATCATGTGAGGAAGTTAACTCTGACCTGTCTTATTTTATTTTATTATGCACTATTATTTTCTTATTAACGTATTAATTTTTTAGTTTTTTTAAAATTAACTTACTTCCACTTTCTCTGTCGTAGTTAGCAATCACATGATACGGAATCAGGAACCATCCTCCGGAAGAGCTGTTCTGGATAATGACATCATCATCTAATCTAACTAATTTTACCACTGATCCGATATTGAATGTTCTCGTATTGATGTGTTGGTTCGATTTATAAATACATTGTAAAGAGGATGACATGAATGAATTACTCTGTAAGCTAATCACTTTAAACTTGTTATGTGTAAGTATGTAAATGAAGCAACACAGGACTGTACGTCACTCGGATATAAAAGCCGGTGAACTCGTTGTATCAACGTGAAGTTGGCTAAGTGACATTTGAGTTTCTTGTAAAGATCGGCGATTGTTTGAAGTTTGTATCGGTGGTGGAGGTAGTAGATTTAAGTAGTATTTAAGGTTCTTTTCTTTGTGAATAATTGATTGTT
>AYEL01070425.1:0-116263 GCA_000484575.1 Olivierus martensii
TTATTTTAAATAAAACAGTATACTCATATTTTAATCTAACTTTTATTATAATGAAAATTATTATTATTTTATTTATTTTTATATTATTAAGTTGTCTGATTAGCACAGTTTATTAAAACCATTAAAATCTACTGACTTATTATCTAGTATTAAGAATTAGAACTTAATATCAAGCCTATAAAGTGCCTTTGGAATATGTCATTTTCAGTAGCATATAAATAATAGAATATATTTTGAAATTTTAATCACATACATATATATCTATTCAATAAAATTTATGGCTAAAACTTTAAATGCATAAAAGTGACAAAACACATTAATAATTTGTTTTTGCACTTTACTCAAATTTAATCAAATTACAATAAAACTGAAAAGCCACTTGTTTCAATATATGAGATCAGAGTTCAAACAGTTATGGTTTTATACTTGCTCTTATTGCTGTTTGAACTCTGATTTTTAATCAAATTCATTTGCAAATTGCTTCCAAGGATTAGGTAAGGTTAAAACAGTCTTTTTCTTTATATTGATAGAATTGTCAATATTAATATAATTTAATAATCAATTAAATTTATATATAGTATAAATATATAGAATATATTATTATTATTTATTTATGTAGCTGCTACACAACAATCTACACAACAAGCAATACAGGTATCAGCAGCTACAACAGGAGTGAGTTATGGATCAAATGTACCTTCAAGAGCAGGTGTTCCTACCCCTCCATCATCTCATCTTTCTTCCATAAACCAAGTGAGTTTTATATTAAGTATATGATGAAATTATTATTTATAACTTTTTTATATAAATTACATGATTCTGTTTATTTAGCCTAATCCACCAAATGTAACCATAACAACAAAAACAACACAGTCTCAGCAGTTACCAAACCAACATGTTGATAACATCAATAGACCAACAAGAGGCCAATCTCCTGTTCCTCTAGGTATTTATATTGTTTCAAAATTTTTATTAAATATTAAATTTTTGAATTTACAAAGTATAAAGATTCAAGTATTTTTAAATGAAGGTTCTCGTATTTGGAATCAAGTCACAAATCCTTCTTCTCCTGTGTCAACTCCACCAACCACAAGTGTATTGGCAAATCAGTTATCTGTTGCTCCAGGCATTGCTACTGTTGGACATCCTTCTCAACAAAATGTGCAGCTTTCCACTCTTGTATCTCAATCACCTTCTGGGTTTGTTACATCCCAACCAGGTAAAGATGCAAATTAAATACTTTTTAATTAAGTTTCTTTTTTCACTGCTTCCTTAAAGTTACCAAGAATGTTGTGATATCCTCTTCAAAAGCAGCTTAACATTATCTACTATGTAATTGCTGCTATTAAAAGTTAAGCACACTCGTAGCAGAACACAATAACAGATCTATTAGAAAATTATGTATTCTAAAAATAATGGAACTTAATTCATTTATTATAAAAATGTTTCTGTCTATGAAAATTTTTTATTATAAAATATCTCACATCAGTATTAATTAAAAAAATAATTAAATTTAGAATTATTTTTTTCAGCATTGATGTCAACTCAAGGTGGAAATGTCCGTACTGGTCTTTCTTCAGTAACACTGAGGATGGCAAATCCATCTCCTGTAACAACAATAGCAGGTGTTGGAAATACAAACAATCTCACAGTCCAAATTGGACAAATTCCCTCCTTTACACAACAACAAAATCAGCAGCAGCAATCAACTATTGCTACAAGTATTCCACAACAAACTTTATCTGTTAGTATGCCTTCAAAAGTAGTAAATGTTACAGGACCACTTGTTACTTCTCAAGCAATTGTACCTATTGCTGCTAGTGTTTCATCAACTGTACAAGCTTCTCATAGTGTTCCAGGGGCCTTGCATTCTGCAATTGCAGGACAAACTGGACGTCCTCAACCTCAGACTGGAATGATGGTTGCTATATCTAAAGACAGAATGCAAATTTGGCAAGGTTTTGTAGAATTTCAAGAAAAAGGTCTTTCTGCTACAGGCAATACTGGCCGTGTTTGTCATAGTCTTCGAGGTACAATTTCATGTAATGTTGTGAATGGAGAACCTGAAGTGTGAGTAATTATTAATAATTTATCAATTAAAAAATGTTAAAAATATAAAAAACAAACATATAGATGATAATATGTTTTATAGATCGATATTATCAGTTTGAAGTAAACATAAAAAATTTACAAAAGAACAGATGTCTTCTGTTGTCTTTCATATTTTGATTTTAAATAATAAATATAATGTCTGTTTCATATCTATCATAAATATATAATAAATGAAATATTTAAAATTTTTATATAGAAATGCAGAAAAGTGGCCCAGCAAAGTGATGATGCAACTTTTGCCTAGACATCTTATCAATACCCCAAATGTAACAGCTATTTTAAAAAATGCAGCTCGTCATATTTATGTACACTTTACACAAGATACTGAAGCAATGCAAAAATTAACTAAAATAATGAGTTCAAATTGGGTAAAATATTCAAGTAGTATTCATTTAAGTTTTTAAAAATATTTAATTACCATATATTTAAATACAAATTTTAAAAAAATTTGATTTTTAGATTGGCTGTATACAATTTTCTTCTCCATGTGAATTGCGTATAATGTTGATTTTATATATGACTGATAAGCAGATTTACATTGGAGCTATTCCAAATGATCAAGAAGGATTTTTAGCTGTTATTCGTCAAATTTTTGATGCACATAGAAAGCAACAAGCTGCAAAACAACAAAAAATGGTATTAGTACAAACAAAAAATTGGTATATTACTTAATGTAATGGTTTTAATGGTCTAATGGTTTTAGAATTACTTAAAACTTTCTAAATACATCTGATATTTATTTAATTTTATAGCTAACACAGCTGTCAGGTGGTACTATAGCTGGTTCTTCAACAATTGGATTATCAACAACAAATGCATCGCCTCAGACTTTAATTATGAATCAGGTAAGATATTAATAAAATTAATTATAAAAAAAAATAATGCTAATTTTATACAGTTTTATAGGGAAATCCAGCTAATATTGTAACAAGTACACAACTAGGTGCACGACCAATGATGCAAGGTCCTACTCAGAGAACAGTTGTTCAAGCAAATCAACAACAACAACAACAACAACAGCAACAACAACAACAACAACAACAAAATCAAGCTCAAACTGCTGTTGTAACATCTCTCAATCAGCAGTCTTCTCTTTCTCAGCAGCAAAGATTATCACAGTTGGAAGCTGAAAGACAACAAAATTTGGTATGTAAAATATTAATAATTTTTAACCCTTGAGGGCCTATGCTGTGTATAGATATCATGATCTAATTACATGTGTGTGCCTGTGACATGGATAGATGTCAAAACAAAGTGATAAAAAAAAAACATAAAAAAGAGTTAAAAAATTTAATCCTGATTTTTATTAATCCAGCTATTGCAAAATCAGTTTTTTCCATGTTGATAACATGAAAATATCCACTTTTGATGGTGGTTGCTAAATTTTTTTAGTTGCCAAAATACTTTTTTAAATTATATTTTAACAAACATTGTTTATAATTGAACCACTTGATAGAATTTGGATTTTTTTTATCCCTTCTTGTTAATTTTTTTAGTCTAATTTATTAAAGTAATTCCAACTATGGGATGAAAGTAAGTGATATTTTTGAAATTTTTCATATGATAAGCTATAAAATGCTGAAAACTGAAATTTATTATAGATTATAGGAAAGTGTTAGTTAATTCTATTATAATAAACTAAAAAAATATATATTAATCATTCATTTTTTGTTTCAATTTCACCAAGAAAATCACAAAAAATGAAACATAAACATCCTGTGACCATTTAAATGGATGTATCACTTTTATTGCTTTACAGCAACTACTTGCTTTCTGGGAAATTGCAACAAAGTCTGCTTTACCCCATGATGTGTGATATTGGGTTGATTGCTACAATAAACCATCTAAGGTCCAATTAGAGCAATATAAAGAATATTACAGCTGTTTATGTATAAGATGAGACTATTTTTGTATATGTTAGAATTTTTTGATAGAAATTAAAAAATTTATAAAGTATTGCTAAAAATTATACAAATAATGTAAGAACAAGTTAATAAATATGAATTATAGTGTATAATCCTCCTTTATAATAAGCTCACAGAAATCACAAGTTTTAGTTTGTTATACAAAGGGTTTGTTATAGAGGGGCACCCATCAGAAAGATAAGTAAAGATGTTTAACAAATTTATGAG
The DNA here is from genome assembly GCA_000484575.1 of Olivierus martensii. Lineage (NCBI taxonomy): Eukaryota > Metazoa > Arthropoda > Arachnida > Scorpiones > Buthidae > Olivierus > Olivierus martensii. The sequence continues at coordinate 4,245 of AYEL01070425.1, forward strand.
GGTGCAAGATAACCATAAATTTTGATGTTCTATAGTGGTTTAATTTGACAGCAAATAAAAAAAGTCACACTAGTTTGAAAGTTTTTAATTTAGGAAGCTTGTTATTTTTTCTGAATATTAGGCTTACAATTCTTTGACAACTGATCTGTAATTACATTATCAGTTTTAGTGGAAATAGCAAAAACAGTTTCATTCTGAGAAATGTCTGAATTTTCAAGTTTTTCTAATGCACTGTAAGCTTCGGCTAATGTTTGTTTTCTCTGTTTAGTATTCTTCAGCTTCTTCCTCAGATATGCCTCCATCTTCATCTGGCTACATTTGCACTTATAATTTTGTGCACAATATCTTCATCAGTAATTAGTATTTCTGTTAATGCATTTTCATCACGTAGAATATAATCTTCAACTATGACATTATCAGCTTCAGTAAATATTTTCCAGGTTTCTTTGTCCACAAGCAAAATGTGTAAGAGACTGGTTACTATCTTCTGCCACAGAACTATTGTGGTCATCATGCCAAACATCATATTTCAGTGGTGAGAATCCAGACTTCCTAAAACAGTTTTTTAAGCAGTGGTTTTAATGTCATTATATGCACCAAAAATCATTTGCACAGCAGCTTTGAGATCAACAGGTTTGTACATCACTTGTTTATTGCAGATATTCATAAGCATATATGAAACAAGGCATTTCCTGTAAGAGCATTTAAAGGATTGACTGATCCCTTGGTTGCAGCTTCAAAGTAGAGTTTTTTGAAAAATAAAAAACTTTGATATTTTGATAATATGGGAACATTATTATGGGATGAACAATTATCCACAAACTTGAGAGTTGCATTGTATTACTTTATCATGAGTTTGTGGGAGGATAGTACAACAACACACACAAAAATTGCCAAAATCAAAGGGCCATGGTTGGCACACTCTGGTAAGAGTTTTCCTGTAGAAAAATTGTTACAAGTGATGTCATAGTCTTTAAACTAATAACATTGAAGATAGAAATATTATTTAATTCTTCCTATTTTAACAATGTTTACCAGCAATTAATAGAAAATCCAAGTAAAATAGAATGGTTGATCAGTTAGTATGCATAGTAGAATTAATAGGTGTTAATTACTTATTGAAATGAGGATAATTTGTAGAATTTAGGTCCAATAGAAATTGTGTAGAAGAAAATTTTTTAATTTAATTTGTCCAGAATTATAATAAATTTTCCACAATCGTAGAAACTAAAGGAAAGAATCAAAAGTCTGTTAGTCTTCACTTAATTCTTTCACAGTACAATCACTTGACAATACAAAAATATCATACAGTCACTTGATATTTTATGTATTAAGCAGTAATTAACTACTAAATTATGCAGTTTTTTAAAATATAATCATATGCAATCAAAAATCAATGTGCACTTTGAAAATTCTTTCAAAATTTTATGAGTCATCTGAAATATTAAAAATACAAATTGATATATTTTTTTACTAATTATCTAATATACTAATAATAATACTATATTATTTAAAAATATATTAATAAATAACTTTTATGAAAAAATATGCTGCATTAAGTTACAATATTGTTGAGTGTCGCTAAAAATTTATATATATATTAATTTTTTGATCATTTATTTAAATTTATTTATTATGTATAAAATTGAAGATCATATCTTAACTATAAGGCATCTTTCTAATGAAACTGCTAAATTTTCTAATAAGAACATAGTATCTTTTAGTACCCTCATGGGTGGAAAGGGATACACAGATTAAAAAAATATATCTATACAGGTAGTCCTTGATTTACAACCACTAGTATTTATGACAGTGATAAAATCCATTAATTCTGTGATTGGTCAATACAATTCAATGAATTTGAGCCCCACATCCAATGATAGAAAATATGAAAAGCATCGTTTTTTGTGACTTATTCTTGTAGTTTTATATTCTTTATGTTTATTAAAATAATTTATAGTTTCCTGGTAAACATTAGAAATGAGAAAGCCATAAAATTTGGGCATTTTCAACTTCTGACCATTCCAACTTATGATAGCAGGTTTGAAACCAAACTCCATTGTAAATCTAGGACTGTTTTTATATAAAACACGAATGGATCATGTATGTATGACTGCAAGAATTTGAGTACTTCCTATGATCAAGAAAGCTGAAATTTGGAGATATTATAGAGGACCACTGGACTGGTTCAGGAAAAATATGAATAACTCAAAATTTCATCTTAAGGGAATACCAAATAAAAAAAGGGGGAAGCCAAATTTCCACTCATTATTTTATGGTTTAAAAATCATTATTTCTTGAACATTTGAGTGTTTCCTGCTGAGAAAAATATCCCTTCACATATTAGTTGAAAAAATTCAGCTAATATGTGAAGGGATAATTATCATTAGATTCCTATTCCTTAACCCCAAAATCCCTATCTGGCTGACAATACAAAAAACTTAACTAAATAAAAATATTTATTGAATTTTGAACCATCATACTGAATCTGCCCTCTTAAGAAAAGTTTTTATCAGATTCCTATTCCTATAACCCCAAAAACCCCCATATTCTAATTTTATCAAAACAGGACTAATATTAAAAATCCATCAAATTTGGAGGATACCATTTTTATGACATATTAGTTGAATTTTTTGAACTAATATGTCATAAAAATAGCTTTTCTTGGAATCTGATAATAGCTTTTCTTAAGATGGCAGATTCAGTATGATGGCCCAAAATTCAAAAGATATTTTTATTTAGTTCAGTTTTTTGTATTGTCAGCCAAATAGGGATTTTGGGGTTAAGGAATAGGAATCTAATGAAAAATTTTTTCTTGGATTTAAAATGGCAGATTAAGTATGACAACTTGAAATTCTATAAATATTTTAATTTAGTCTGTCTTTTTTGTGTTGTTGGTTGGATTAACTATCTAGAAACATTATGGCTTTTCATTCAGAGGATCTGGACTCAAATCTGGGTCCCATTCCTTGAAAAGTATTTAGTGATCTGAGTCCATGCTATTGGTTGCCATTTTGAACAATCTGCCATCCTCTGATGTAAATGACTATGAGAGGGTCTCAGTTCAGATTGAAAAATAGTGTCATTTTTTGGAAAAAAGATGCAATGATCATGCAAGATGCTCATGAATATTTGTGTCACTTGAGGAGATATGCTATCCCTGTTGTAGATAGGTTTTATATTAATAACAATATTTATAAAAATACAAAAATAAAAATAATAATTGTATTATATAAGAAAAAATATCAAATAGAATTTTTTTAACATGTTACAATAGCAGCTATAGCTATCATATAGAATTTTGCTTTTGATTCATTTTGTTTTTGTTGTTTTGTGGCATTGTGATGTTAGCAATCATTATTGTCATTAGTTAGTATATAGAAATATCAATAATAGATTCACTATGATATGGATCTTTGTTTTGACTTCAAATGTCCAAGAGAATTATTATGTCAAGTTTGTTTTCTTGGCTCAGGTATGGAATAATTTATATTATATACAAATAATAATGTTTCCATATCCAGCTGATTATTTTATATATTGAACTTGCATATTTTTTTTTATAAAGCTCTAATGCATTTTTATGCTGAGATTTATGAAACATTACTATTTTTTTTCTGCTAGGTAACTGTTACAATAAACTAATGACAACTTTGGTTTGAAACTTAACGTAGACCAGGTCAGTGAGAATAATGCTCACTTTTTGGACGTAAATGTTGAGATTGTGAATGCTGAATATGTCACAAGTGTCTACATACATATAGGGCAATATTTATACCAAATGACTCCTACGATCCAGTTATTTATTTGCATGCAGCATTTAGAGCATTGTTTAGAAGAGTGTTTACACACTGCTCTAGTAAATTGAAACAAAAACAGGAATTTGATTTAATTTTAAAGGAAGGTGTAAGACACTGTTTCTCTTCTAGAACATTATTGAATCAATCAAACAAAGTTAGACAAAGTTTAAATTTGCCTAAAACACTGAAGTTACAGAATAGAGAAAGGCATTATTTTAAGAAGATAGAATATTCGACTCCTCTAAGAAATAGCAGTAGATGTATTGAGAAACTTACTAATAAGAAGCTAGTTTTCAAGAGGAAAAATATAGTTTTTAGCTTGTTGCGTAATGACAAACCAAGGATCGATATGGGGAGTAGATCGGGGTTTATAAAATACCTTTAAAAAATAAGGACTTATTAAGGAATGAGATATATATTGGATCAACTGTTAGGTCCTTAAGAACACGTATCAAAGAACACAAAAATGATATAGAAAAGGTTTGTTAAACACCTCTGGCAAATAGAACGTACGAACATGATATAGATAGTGTGGAACAATGCCAAGATTATTATGAGTGGAATTGAAAATACCAATAAGGATGGTAGAGATGCTTCAAGCAAATAAATTAAATAAATATGAGCATGTTTTAAATTTTAATGATCTGCATTGCCTCTCTTTGGCCTGGAGATGGTGTGGGTTATAATTGGAAATATGCTGCCATTGTCACCGTTTGTTGTTAGTGCTGCTCATCTAAATAGTTGAACGAAATTGATGATGTCATGCATTCTCTGTCCATGTGTTTTTACTGTTGTATTTTTAAACGAAATTGATGATGTCATGCATTCTCTGTCCATGTGTTTTTACTGTTGTATTTTTTGTTAATATCACTTCTGATTTTTACTTTATTATGCTGTAACATTAATATTATTATTAGTATTTTTATTATTATTGTTTTGTAGCAGTGGAACTTATAGTAGTAATGTATAAGGGTTTATACGATGTTTGATGATGATATGCATTCCCCGTCAGCGTGTTTTTACTGTTGTATTTTTATTAATATTATTTTTGATTTTTACTTTATTATGTTGTAACATTAATATTATTATTTTTAGTATTTTTTTATTATTATTGTTTGGTAGCAGTGGAATTTGTAGTAGTAATGTATTAGTGTTTATACGACATCTCTTATGACATCATTTTGTAGTGGTTTATTTTTGTAGGGGGTTTCTCCTCTCCATTCTGTATATTCATTGCAGCTGAGGTTGATCTACTGATAAGGTCGAAAACGTTTCTGTTAATAAAATATTTATCCTATTTAGAGTTTTATTTTTTGTGCACATTTTTATTTAAGTATAAGATCATTTGCTGCCTTCCTCAAATAAATTACAAAATAATCAATGATATGATATAATATACAATATCTAAAATATTTATTTTAAGTAAGCTAATAATTTCATAGCTTTTTGCTTTGATATACTGTTTTTATTAATAAATTTCTTTTGCATTTCATTAAAATTTTTTAACTTGCATTTTAAACATTATTAAAAATTAAAATCTTTTATAGTAATATTCATTTTTTGTTATTTAATCAATAGCTGAAAATTCAACAGCTTCAACAAACACTTGAAGCTGCTCAACAGAAAGAATTACAATATAAAGCAGCCCAAGAACAACAGCAGCAACAACAGCAACAACAACAACAGGCTTTAATAGAGAGACATCAATTACAACAGGTTCTTCATATAAATTTTTTAATTAAAAATTATTTTTCTTTTAATTTTGTAAATGATAAAGATGAATGCATATTAGCCATGTGATAGCAAATTTATCTTTCTCAAACAAGCTCACTAACTACAACTTTAAATTCCAAATTTTATGCATTACTTTTCTGTAATATTATTTGGTCCTTTTATCAAAATTTAAAATCTAATGACTTATTCATTAAAATTATAAATCAGATTAATTTATCTAGTCATAGGCTGGCCACCCTTGTGGAGGAGTCAGCCAAACTGTAAAATACAGGATCAGTGGATTTGTTGGATCTCTCAAATAAATTTTTAAGGTGCAGGATGATATTCCTATATTTTAACCAGAACCTCCCTATCAGATAGGATATTCCAATGCTCTAGCTGGTTAAAAATATTAAATATAATATAATTGACCAGATTATTCTTTATATGATCAATTCCAATTCTTGTTAAAATATAGGTATGGAACTCAGAATTGAATCTAGCTGATGAATTATTGTTGTATCACACAGCATTTAGCCAACATTAATTAATTGGGTATGGGTAAATGATATAGGTGCAGAATGACATAAATAAGATGATGACTGTTCTGTATTTTATCCTAATTATATATGTAAACTGAGAAATACCTGTAGTAAGTTGAATTATGTGAAAACATTATCAATCATTCTAATACATAATTTCTTCCCACTTCTTATTCAATGTAAATAATTCAGCTCATTTCAAAAGTGGAAAATATATTTTATTAAACTTGAAGATCTTTCAGCTTTATTAAGCCATCTTCAGCACAACGTATAAGAATTCGAACGTAAAACTTAGTAAGAACATAATTTGAATTTAAAATTAATATTATAACATTGTATACAAATATTTATACTGTATATTAAAAATAACAATAAAATAAAATAATAAATTATAATAAAACAATAATAAAAATAAAATAAAATTATTTAGTCATTATATTATTACGTTTTAAACTAGCCACTGTGGCGGTACTACAGAAGGTTGATTGTCATTTATCACGTGATATTGTTTTTTATAATCTTGTATAATTATTGACTCTGCAATTTTTACATCTTCTGATTTAGTTACCTGTTTAATAATTTTTGCCTGGTCCCAGTGAATGGTGATGTTATATTCATAAAATGAACTGGCCAGAGCAGTGTCAAAGGTCGCGGCTTCTATCGACCGTTTGTGTTCTTTAAGCCTAGTTCTGAGACATCGTCTCGTGCTGCCTATGTACACCTCATCTCTTTTTAAATCATTATTAAATATAGGTATAACATACACCCCCGAGCGATCTAAAGGTGGTATAGAAGGTTTGACATTTTTAACAGTATGGTATATCGTATCAAGCCTGTTAAAAGGAATAATAACATTTCTATTGTGGAGAGCTTTTTTAACATTTTCTATAGGTTTGTGATATTTAATGGAGTACGTGTAAGAAGTACTATTCGGAGGCGGATAAGTATTATTATAAATGTTTTGTCTGCTTGTATGCAAGGATTTCATAATATTATCGATAAATGCAGAGTTATACCCATGCATGGCAGCCTGTTCTTTGATTATCGCTAATTCTTTCAACTTAGCTTCAGTCGTATTACAGTGTGTTTCTACTCTCTTTAACAAGAAACGAAAGGCAGCTATTTTATAAGAGTAGGGGTCATACGACCATCGGGGGATGAATACTGGTGCATAGGTGGATTTTCTATAAACATTTGTATATAAGCTGTTATTAATAATTGTAATATCAACATCCAAGTAATGGACATTTATGGGCGAGGACTGTTCTATTTTAATATTAAGGCCAAGTGCATTGTCATTAAACTGCTCAAGGATGGTTTGTACATTTTTTCTGCTATCACAGATGATGAAGACGTCATCGACGTATCTAGTAAATAATTTAATATCACATTGTATCATGGAGGATAACATTCGTTCTTTATAGCGTACAACGAGCTCAGCTACTACGCCTGCCATTGGCCCACCTATCGGGACACCAAGATATTGTTTGTAATATTGATTATTGTAAACAAAAAAGGAATTATAAATTATGAGGTGCGAAATATCCCTTAGGATATGGGGTGGGACATTACTATCAGTATTCTCAACGAAAAATCTGTATAAAAATAAGCAAGCCGGTTCTAGTTTAACTGAAGGATAGAGTGCGTTGTAATCCGCCACCACTAATTGATCATTATCCTGTATCTGATAGAGGTTTAAGACTTGTATAAAATCAGTGGCAGATTGTACTGTATAGGAGTAATCTTTTAACTTGCAATTACACCATTTGGCTATGACTTTTTCTAATGGTGTCAATGGAGACCTGGTTTTATCCACCATTGGACGAATGGAGATGGGTTGCTTGTGTGTTTTAATGAAAGCGTATAAGGGCGGACATGTTGGATCCAGGATTTGTTTACATTTCCAGAATTCCGGGAAATCAGGTTTACGCATTATACTCAGTACTTTATTCTGAAGAGTGATGGTAGGATCCGCATCGAGAAGTTGAGCATTAGATGAAGAGATATACTCCATAATTAGTTCATCATATTGGCTGGATGGCAAAATTACCAATTTCTTTGTCTTATCCTCCCTTGTACATATGAGCTCGTTGTCTTCTAACCATTGTTTTACTGATTCAACTTTAAGAGACATTTTTCTCTGCTCAGCATACCTCTTACGATTAATCCGTGTTTTGGATGCTTCAATGTATGCTGTTCTTATGGGTTCTCTTTTTTCTGGAGGCACTTTTGACAATAACTGTTCAACAGTAGGAGCCATATTCTTCGGTTTCACATAAGAATTAACATTGCATGTAGGGCCTAAGGATAACAGTTCTTCTACATATGTCGGAATACTATAGTTGCCTATGATAGTAACCACATTGGACAGCGGAAGTTTGTTAACCACTTTACGTCGAAGCTGGTTTCTAAATATCCACCTAAGTTTTTTTATATAGTTTTGTCTTAGACATTTTTTGTACCTATCAACTTTACTTTCTATCTCTTCAATACATTGTTGCGTTACATGTGATGCCGTGAGAGAAGTCTTGATGTTATAACAGTGTTGATCGGCTTGATACATTCTACGCCTTGTATTTGATATAGCATATTTCAAACATCTTATTTTGACTTGTCTTACAATTGTACGACTTGTAATTGGGAGTTTGATCCTATAGAAGGACATTGGTAGGACTCCATTCAATAAACATTGTTTCAAAAATTCAAACGACTCTTGTATTCTTACTAGTTTCTTATATTGGTTAAGAAAATGTCCTATTAGATTATTCTGCCGGCTCGACATTTTTACTAATGCATAATTTCTTCCCACTTCTTATTCAATGTAAATAATTCAGCTCATTTCAAAAGTGGAAAATATATTTTATTAAACTTGAAGATCTTTCAGCTTTATTAAGCCATCTTCAGCACAACTGATACATTGTGCTGAAGATGGCTTAATAAAGCTGAAAGATCTTCAAGTTTAATAAAATATATTTTCCACTTTTGAAATGAGCTGAATTATTTACAATCATTCTTTCTGCTCACTATCAAAAGTGAGTGAACACAGGAATAAATATGAAAAGTCACTTTGATTTATTTATATATAATTTTGATTTTTGACAAACAAGGGAAATTTTATATTGCATATTTTTCAAGTACAGCCATTCCTTAACTTATGTAAAGGTTACATTTTTCAGAAATTTATGCAAGGCATGTAAATTAGAAAAATAACTTTTTAACAAAAATTCTGGATTAAATTTTCCATGATTATGTGACAACAATGACTGCATCTATACAGTATAATGGCATTATATTGTTCCATGACTGAAAAGAAAGCAATGCTGTTTAGAATGATATCATATCAGTAATATGATACATAAGATCAGCAAACAATATAAAAAATATAACTAAATCACATTATATGATGTTTCAGTAATATAAAGTAACATTTTCAAACTTTTAACCTAAAATACACTAGATATTTATACTCAATATCTGAAAAAAATATAAAAAAAATGTTATGGAAAATTTTTTATGTAAAGTCAAATTAACACAAGTTGGGAGAGACTGTAAATAATAATAATTTTTATGCTTGTATAAAATTGCTTTTAATTATTTTATTCCTAATTATTATTAGATAATTTTCTAAAGTTTTCTGATCAAATTTTTCTGTAGCAACTTCACCAACTTCAGCAGCAACAACAGCAGCAGCAGCAGAGGTTACAACAATTATCTCAACAGCAATCAGTGTCCCAAAGTAATGCAAATCCACAATTAAGACATTTGTTACAACATGTAAGTAAATATATTAAATTTAGCAATATTTATTATTTTAAATTCTAATTATCAAATTTTATATTTCAGCAAATGCAGCAGATGCGACAGCAGCAGCAACAACAGCAACTTCTAATGCAACCAAATATTCGTTCACAACTACAATCAGGTGTGTCTCAAATATCTTTAAGTGCTCCTGTTGGTCAGCAACAACAACAGCAACAACCTTCTCAACAGCAGCAACAACAGCAGCAGCAGCAGCAACAACAACAACAAGCTTGGGATGATTCAAGTTTGCTTGATTTTTAAACAACACTGAATTTTTATATTTAATAAATTGATGCAACAATAGTTGTAAAAATAATAAATTATGGAAGAAATTTTTTCAATATATCATTTGTAATTATGAATACAATATAAATCACTATCAAATTTTCAATTTACCAATATTATATGTAATTTGTTGATTTTACACTGATATTCAATTTTGAGAATAACTTGTAAATTTACAATAAATTGTTGATTTATAAATATGTTAATATTTTTTATTTAGTAGAACTCAAAGCCCTTTAGCAGTCAAAAAACTTTAATCAGAAACTTTTTCAATGCACTTGGCATCATCATCAATTTAGATTTCTTCAAGCTATCATTTGTTTATTATTATTATTATATATTATATATTTAAAATAGTTAAATAGTTCAGGATTAGTAAACTCTAAATTATGCTAAATATTAAAATTTTTTAAAGTAATTACTATTTGTTAAAATAATTCTTAAATTAATATTTCTTATTGATTTTATATTTAATAAATGCATCTTTAGTCTATAAAGATCATTTTTACTTAAATAAGCACCACATATGCTTTTGGATTAATAATCCTCTTCAATTAAAATCTATAGCAATTCTAATTAAATAGTATGTAAATTTTAAATTAAGTACAAATAATAATAATTACAGTTGTGCAGCCAGACTGTATACTATATATATTATATATACAGTAAAAGAAATATATATGGTTCATTGATACAGAAACTATTAAAACCATTTTTATTATTCATTGTGATCCTAGTATTATTCAATGATATCCTAGTATAAAGCTAGAAAATTCAAAATTTTCTATGATTATTTTAATAATAATAATAATAATAAATATTAATAAGTTTAAATTTTTAAGAAAAAAGTTGGTTTTCTAAATATACAGGATAAAGAAAAACTTTGTCGTAAAATTTTGTGTACTGATAAGGGGCCTCGAAACAACTCGAAAATGTCTAATGAACATATAGTTTAAATGGACAGTTTTCGAGTTATAACCCTTTAAAGCTACCAATCACCATTGAGTACACAAAGCGTTACGACGCGTCGCTCGCCTTCTTACTTCCCGGTAGTAAGTAGGAGAGCGACGCGTCGTGACACTGTGTTCTCGATGGTGATTGGCTAGCTTTGAAGGGTTATAACTCGAAAACGGTGCCATTTAGACCATATGTTCATTAGAGATTTTCGACTTGTTTCGAGGTCCCCTATCAGAACACAAAATTTTACGTCGAAAGTTTTCTTCACCCTGTATAGCGTTGTGTACCTTTATGAAATATATTTTATGATATTTTCATTATATTTGTTGAGTTATACGGATTAGTACACAAAATTTTACGACGAAATTTTTCTTCACCCTGTATATCTTCTTGTGTATCTTTATGAAATATATTTTATGATATTTTCATTATATTTGTTGAGTTATACGGCAATCTGAAAGCAAGCAAAAAACATTTATTCGTCTGCTGCTTAGTTTGATCGTCTGCTTATAATTTAAATTAGTTTGATCGTTTGGCACACTTGCATTATGGATATTCATGGGGAACAGAAGATGGGCGTTAAACCTCACTCATTCTATTCGCCAGATTTTGCATCGGATGACTTTTTCCTTTTTCCAAATTTTTAAAATCATCGCTCAAAGAAAAAAAAATTGTCACTGTAGAAATCATAAAGAAGGAAATGACGAAAATTTTAAGATCTCTGAAATATTATTTTAAAACGTTTTGAAAATTGTGAAAAAAGAGATGAATAAAACGTATAGAAGAAGAAAACTAATTTTGAAGAATATTAAAGGTAAATTCATTATGTTCACTATTTTATCTCGATTTCTGGCCAGTCCCGGAAATTAATGGACATATCTCGTATAAAACCATTTTCAACATTAAATTTTATATAATTTATAAAGAAATTTCACCATTGAAATCAAAAGTTTTGTGGCTGGAAATAGTATTTTTGCTAAATTATTATTTTTTTTTACATTTTCTACGCCCCTTTCCAATCAGGGAGATTACTAAGGGGGTCTAGTTCCAACCACGGGCTGTATCCACCAGTGGCGACGAGAGAAATCCCGGGCCCCGATACGAATCAGGTTTTGGGCCCCTATATAGGCCTATATATTTATTATATATATAATAAATTCTTGTTGTTAGGAAGCGGCCCAGGCCCTTCAATCTTCTATGGGCCCGGGGAATTTGTCTCCTCTTCCCCGCAGTCTCTGCGCCACTGCACCCACACCCGTGGAGAGGAGCCGGATGCTGAAGGACAGGGATAACCGAGCCGGGAATCCAGAAAAAATTTTTCAGGAGATGCAGGACCCGGATGCGAATTCGGGTCTTCCTGCGTGGCACGCCAACGCGTTACCATTCAGCCATCCGCTCGCTTTTGCTAAATTATTTAATATACTGGGTGGAAACCGAAGCGAAAAGAACCATCGCTAGATGGCACAACAGTATAGACAAGTTTTTTTATTACGGTTTTTGATCCAGAAATCTGCGAGTAACGAAGGTGACCCAGTTCCAATATATTATTTTAATATATCGAACTATTAACAATTAGAAAAAAGTTACACACTTCTTAACCATCCGGGTCAGAAACTATCACGCGCAAATATTAATCGAAAATTTCATATATAATTTGATTTTATTTTAATCCATTTATCATTTTGACCTATTTAATTTAATAATTTCTCCGCCAACGATTTAAGAAAATTTAATTTTCAAGCGAGGAGGAATATTAAGAGGGGCAAATTAATTAGCCGTTTCAAATTTATAATGCCAAGATATGGTAAGACAATCGAAGTACGTTATTATATTTAATTATTATTTTACTTTCACCCGTTTTACGACAGAAGGAAGCGTTCCACTCTGATGAATCGCGTCGCTTTCTACTAATTCTGTTTTCGTTTAGTAACAAATTTTTGATCATCTGTATCCGTCTGCCTACCTTAGCCGGCCATTAATCCTCTTTTAAAACTCAATCGAAAACTATCCAGGATTAATTGCATTATCTTAAATACATAAAGATGGGCATCCTATTTTTAAAATACAGTATAATAATAATATGGATTAAGATAATGTACTGTACTTGGTGACAACATCAGAAGACAGTATTGAGTCTATGCGAGAGTATAGTAATAAGATTACTATAGGATCCCATAGACTTAAAGCTGCCTTCTGATGCTGTTGTCAAGTTATTAAGGATATACTGTATAACATTTTATCGATTTTCGACTTTTATAGGGTGATTATGTTCAATATTAGTTTTCGAGTTTTTTAAGGCCAGTCGGATGCCAAAAATTCCTGAATTTATTTAACCGTAAAGCATAAATACAGCAAAATATCATTAGATGCCAAGTTAAAAATAACGATTGGTAAAATCTTCCCGGTACCGATTCCATTTTCTGAAATTATATGTAAAATAGTAAGAGATATTTGTGTCAATCGTTTGACATTCGCCACCCGTCTTTCACGGATGAAACAAATCTGGAAGGGAAAAAAATGACGATTTACACTTCACTTTCCTAAAATACACATAAGGGTATCGTAATTCTGCGACTTTCTCCCGGAGGGATATTGAGAAGTGGCGTTAAAAAATGACAAATTCTGTTGGGACGTCTCCAAAAGTCTCATCGAGGATTTTTTTCAAATGACACGTGATGGAGAGATACGCCTGGTGGGAGATAGAGAACGGTACTTCGGCTAACCTTGTATAGAGATCAATATACTTTCAACGGACCGTGTCCACAACAGACTTCTACCCGAATTTGGAAAACGGAGATGTCTCCGTGATGGAACGACCCAAATGGGTGACGTAAAGAACTATATAAGACTTTAAAGGCGAGGTGGTTCCTTGTATTACTGCATGATGAATAGATACCGACTGGTAAGTATTGTATTAGAGCTCTATTGTGGATACAATTAGCGCCGCAAAATTACTTACCATCTGTTACATCGACAGATTCTAGTTTTCGCCATTTCGATGGCCCTGGTGGGTCTGGCAACGTCTGAAAAAAAACCACTAAAGAAGGAAGATGGAGGAGAAGATTTAAAGGAGGCAGAATCAGGACACGGCGGAGGAGGACACGGACACGGACATAGCGAATACTTTCAGTAAGTATAGCGTACTTTAACGGAATTACTTTCCATACGTATAGTCCACCAACTTTTTTCTTCTTCCACTACGAGGTATGCCCGAGTACCCGGTCACGACGAGTACGAATTTGGATACAGAAAGGGCAACCCTCATCATTTTCGCGAGAGACACGAACAGAAAGATGGTCACAGATTCCGCACTAAACTGCGTTGGGGCGATAAACACGGAGGCTACGGAGAACACTTCTGGGAGTACAACCATGTTCCCAAACACCACAAGGATCACCACCACCACTAAAATCTTCTCATCTTCCTTTCCCGCTTGTATATAGCACGAATAAATTGTTATAAATAAATAACCCATGTTTAAGTTCACCGTTTTGATTTCTCAATTTACTTTTAACATTACTTCAACATATAAAAAACTATTTATGTTCGAAAACAATCGTAATGTGAGAAAAAAACGAACATTAAAAATAAAATAAACAAAGCGGGAAAAGGCAACAAAAAAAATTAAATTGATGGTGAGAGAATCACGACCTCTCTTATCCCTAGAGAAAGAATTAGAAACCACGTATAACAGCCTAGACATTTTTTCCTTAAAAATGTCCTTTCATTATCAAGCGGAAAAACGATAGATAGGAATAGAATACACAATTATTTAGAATAAATATGCAATATAACATCTATATAATGGGAAAGTAAGTTAAAAGTCGAAATTTTGTAGAGTTTTCATCCAATCTGAATATCGTCCTATATGATAAAATGAATAAAGCTGTACGACAGAAGCAAAAGCTACGTCTTTTTTTTTCATTTAAGCGAGTAATTTTTAAATTTTATTACTAAATTATCCCACTTTTACTTATATCTGCGCGTTTAGGAAAGTTAAAAATATAGTTTCTATACATAAATTTTATAACAACAAACACGAAAAGTTTCACCGACACAAATGCTTCTTCTGGCGTCACTAATGATCGTAATGTCTTTGGACTAGTTTGCACCAGAAAACTGCATTAAAATCACTGACTTCCTTCCTTTATCGATATAAACAAAGAAATATTTACAAATGTTTAAGCATTTTGATTTAATTTTGTTTCCTTAATATTTCATACCAAAGAAAATAGTTCCATATTCCGTACATTTTGTCATTAATTTTCACCAATAAAAGCGAATGATGCTAATCATTTTAAAAACACTATCCAGTATAATTTTTATGTGATAACTATACATATTTCAAGAGCCAATTTATACTATTGGAACCGTGATCTCACTGTATTAGTAATTTGTAAATATTTTTGAATGCGTACATTAATGAAATTTTATTTTCTGATATATTGGATTGTAATTCGGGTCGAATAAAATTTTCATTCTAAATTAGGTTTGTTAAATTTTCTAATATGTTAGAAAAATTATTTTATTGCAGCTAAAAGAATGCAATATTCGGTTATTTACCTGAAACATTTACTGTAACTTGTGGTAAAGTAATATTAACCTTAAAAGTTTCAGAAACCGGTTACACAGGCGTCATTTACTTATTTAACAACTCGCTAAATTTGCGTGGTAATAACATCGTCCTATATGATAAAATGAATGAAGCTGTACGACAGAAGCAAAAGCTACGTCTTTTTTTTCATTTAAGCGAGTAATTTTTTAATTTTATTACTAAATTATCCCACTTTTACTTATATCTGCGCGTTTAGGAAAGTTAAAAACATTCTTTCTGCTCACTATCAAAAGTGAGTGAACACAGGAATAAATATGAAAAGTCACTTTGATTTATTTATATATAATTTTGATTTTTGACAAACAAGGGAAATTTTATATTGCATATTTTTCAAGTACAGCCATTCCTTAACTTATGTAAAGGTTACATTTTTCAGAAATTTATGCAAGGCATGTAAATTAGAAAAATAACTTTTTAACAAAAATTCTGGATTAAATTTTCCATGATTATGTGACAACAATGACTGCATCTATACAGTATAATGGCATTATATTGTTCCATGACTGAAAAGAAAGCAATGCTGTTTAGAATGATATCATATCAGTAATATGATACATAAGATCAGCAAACAATATAAAAAATATAACTAAATCACATTATATGATGTTTCAGTAATATAAAGTAACATTTTCAAACTTTTAACCTAAAATACACTAGATATTTATACTCAATATCTGAAAAAAATATAAAAAAAATGTTATGGAAAATTTTTTATGTAAAGTCAAATTAACACAAGTTGGGAGAGACTGTAAATAATAATAATTTTTATGCTTGTATAAAATTGCTTTTAATTATTTTATTCCTAATTATTATTAGATAATTTTCTAAAGTTTTCTGATCAAATTTTTCTGTAGCAACTTCACCAACTTCAGCAGCAACAACAGCAGCAGCAGCAGAGGTTACAACAATTATCTCAACAGCAATCAGTGTCTCAAAGTAATGCAAATCCACAATTAAGACATTTGTTACAACATGTAAGTAAATATATTAAATTTAGCAATATTTATTATTTTAAATTCTAATTATCAAATTTTATATTTCAGCAAATGCAGCAGATGCGACAGCAGCAGCAACAACAGCAACTTCTAATGCAACCAAATATTCGTTCACAACTACAATCAGGTGTGTCTCAAATATCTTTAAGTGCTCCTGTTGGTCAGCAACAACAACAGCAACAACCTTCTCAACAGCAGCAACAACAGCAGCAGCAGCAGCAACAACAACAACAAGCTTGGGATGATTCAAGTTTGCTTGATTTTTAAACAACACTGAATTTTTATATTTAATAAATTGATGCAACAATAGTTGTAAAAATAATAAATTATGGAAGAAATTTTTTCAATATATCATTTGTAATTATGAATACAATATAAATCACTATCAAATTTTCAATTTACCAATATTATATGTAATTTGTTGATTTTACACTGATATTCAATTTTGAGAATAACTTGTAAATTTACAATAAATTGTTGATTTATAAATATGTTAATATTTTTTATTTAGTAGAACTCAAAGCCCTTTAGCAGTCAAAAAACTTTAATCAGAAACTTTTTCAATGCACTTGGCATCATCATCAATTTAGATTTCTTCAAGCTATCATTTGTTTATTATTATTATTATATATTATATATTTAAAATAGTTAAATAGTTCAGGATTAGTAAACTCTAAATTATGCTAAATATTATTATAAAATATATTTTATAGAGTATGAAACTAATTGAATTATCATTTTTATTTTTGATATTACTAAGAAAGTTCTTTAACAAAATTTAAAGGTATCAAGAATTCATATAATGAATGAATAAGATAAATTTTCTGTACAGTTAAGCATTTCTGAGATATGAAGATCCTTTTTATTTTATAAACGGCATACTATGTTTTTATAGTATTTCTTCAAACTCTCAAGTTCTGCTACTAATATAATGACATAGAAAAACAATAATTTTTTATCAATAAGTACAAAGCTAACTAATATTGATAGTGTTGTTTTTGGCTTTCTGAGGAGAGTCACAGAAGGCTAAAATATTACCATCTATTATTATTAATTAGTTTTGTATTTACTAATAATAAGATATTGTTTTCCTGCTTAAAATGATTGTTTTTTTAGCTGTGGCATTCTATATTTATTTGCCATTAATATTATAGAAAAAACTGAGACAAATGTAATGATATTCTCCTTTTATATCATGCACAGTTTATAAAAAGATGTAGTTACTTTTTTACCTGTAGCAAAAATAAAGATATTTCATATGATAAAAGTTATTGTCTCATTATTTCATTTATGTTGTAATGATCATTTATTTTATAGATTATATAAATATATATTTTTAATATATAAAATTATATACTTTAATGCCATTCATGATGTTCTCTTTCTGTTTATTCTATAAATTAAATAGATTTTATTCAGGAGTAACTCAAAATAAATCTTTAATTCCAACAGAAATGTTTTTGACTCATCTATTGAGTCATCATCAGCCATAAATATTCTATTAATAACTGTTATAAATTGAATACATTCAAAAATAATCTTTCCAAAATATATTTTAACTAAATAAAATAATCATTAACAATATAACATCTCAATGTTTTAAACAAATTACAAAAAATTTTATATTTATACATATTTCTTAAAAAATAAAATTTAAACTAAAGCTAATCCATGCTCAAATTCTTTTCTATCAGTGGGAAAAAAACAAAAATTATATATTTAATTCATTTTATCAATTAATTTTTGTTGATGATTCTAATTTCATTTTATATAAGCATTTTATGAAATGAATATAACATATTGATATTTTAAATGAATTAATAAATATTCAATTATAAATAAATAAAATTTTTCTTTTTTTTTTCTGATGATTCTAGGATTTAATTGCGAAATTTCATCAATAGTATGAGAATAAATTGAAAATGCATGTTAACAAATGAAAACACTAGTGATTATATTGGATCCTAAAAAGTGATAGGTACCAGATACCTAATATTTGGATAAGCAATGAAAACATCTTTGGCCAGATTAACTACAAACCAGTTGGGCACAGTGATTAGTTTTAATAGAGAATAGTTTATCTTCCTGATTTATACACCATCATACCTACTGTTTATTATTATTAAAATTCATGGATATTGT
The DNA here is from genome assembly GCA_000484575.1 of Olivierus martensii. Lineage (NCBI taxonomy): Eukaryota > Metazoa > Arthropoda > Arachnida > Scorpiones > Buthidae > Olivierus > Olivierus martensii. The sequence continues at coordinate 23,095 of AYEL01070425.1, forward strand.
TTATTATTGTTATTTGTTAATAATAATAGCTATAGTATTGTGATCAAAATAAGAAAACCAAATGTAAATTTTCCATAATATGTTTTCTTAATGTAAAGTTAACCTATGTTTTGAACAGTAGTTGATGGTATAATACTATCCCATGTTTTCTTAATGTAAAGTTAACCTATGTTTTGAACAGTAGTTGATGGTATAATACTATTGGCTACTGTTATGAAAAATTTTGTAATAGCTGGCAACACTGACTGATATTTGTCTTTCAATTGAAAGTTGCTTTTTTGTTTGTTTTTTTGTATTCTTACAATAATGAGTTCAATTTAAAGATCTTTTCGAAATGTCATCTAAAAAAATACGAAATAAAAGCAGTGCACAAATTCTGTTGTTCAGTTTTATAATAAATTAGAAAATATACAAAAATCTTTAAAACATTAGTTTTAATGAAGTATTTTTATGTAATAATTTCTAATACATAAAATAATTTCTACTTCTACTCCATGTGCTTTTATTAATATCCTTTTTTCCCTCTTGAGTGATCTATTTACCCAGCATTGTTTCTGTGCCAAATGCTGGTTTTGTTAATTGATAGATACTAAAAATATGATTTGATATATGTGGTATGGGAGGAGTTAGGCACTCAATATAACACTAGAAAACCTATTCTATTATCAGTTAACATATGTGAATTAAATTATAAACTATGTATAAATTTTTTTTATTACTGATATCATAACACTAATTTAAATTATTACAGAGGTCATCATTTTAAAGGGACTGAAGTTGGTATGTCTGTTCCAGATAGTATATGTACAGCTAAAGCAGTAGGTGTCAGCCAAGTAAGTTATTAAAATATTACTGTAAAATTATATGGTTTTATCCATATGGGCTTATTTTTTAATTGGTTTACAATAAACCAATTATTTTTATAGTTTCATATACTAAAAAATTGCAAAATACATTTTAAGAAGAAATTTATTTTTTTAATTTATATCTTTAAAATTGCCAGTACAGCAATATTCTGATCTAAAATTGATTTATTAATAAGTGATTTTAAGGAAATTGTTTAATATATATTATACATTTAAATAAGAATGTTATAAACTATTTTAAAAATCAGTATTTATTATGTTGTAATGAAAAGTATTATTTATGTCACTATATTATTTAGTTTGAACCTGTTTCTCATGTTCAGGATACAAGCATTCATGAACCACATCTAGTAGCAAGTACAATGACACACATGCTAGGACATAATATTGGAATGAGTCATGATCAGTATGAAACCAGTGAGTTTGCTTATATTGAAGAAACTTATTTTAATAAAAAGAAATGAAAAAATTTTAATTTATTTGAATTATAAATATATTTGATTGAATTTTTTTTAATTCCAGATGACTGTGAATGTCAAGATTGGTGGGGATGTATAATGGCTCAGACAATACTGTAATTACTATCATTTAACTTTTATTAGTCAATAAGTTAGTTTTATATTATTTTAAGAATTTCATTAGTATTTTGATTTTTAATTTACTAGTGGTACCAACAAGATTCAACCATATCATTTTTCAAAATGTAGTTTACAAGATTATGTTAATGCTCTTCGTATTGGCCATGGTATTTGTTTATTTAATAAACCAAATCAGGTACAAAAATTAAGTAGATAATGTTTGGCTTTATAATAATAATTTAATGCTCATCACATTAAATTTGACAGTTAGAAGATTTTAAATCCTGTGGAAATAAAGTAATAGAAGAAGGTGAGCAGTGTGATTGTGGAAGTATTGATGTAAGTTCCTGTAAAAGTAAATTTTTTAATTAATTTCTATTTATAATTTTAATTTAATTAAACTTTTTCAATTATGTTTTTTATTAAAACTGTATGAATTGTTGTTTAAATTATACTACAATCTGTTTAAGAAAAAAAATAGAATAAAGCAAAATTCATATTATAGTCCCTGTTTGACTTATGTAATACTCAGTTTATGTAAATTTGACTTTATATAAAAATTTTTCATAATTTTTTTCAATATAGAAAAATTTATTCTGTATTGCAAAAAATTATGTTTAATTATTAAAAAAAAATTGTTACAAATATGAATATATATAGAGTTTTATGTATAAAGAAGTATTATAATATCACCAGAGACACAATATACTGTTCTCTTGATAGCTGCTATTATTATAATATTATTAAAATATTATTATTTGTAATATTGTAATATTATTACAATATTATTATTTGCTTATATTTATTTATTTAAAATTTGTATTTTTAAATAAATAAATATAAACAGATAAGGTGAGAAAGTATAATAATAATAAATGTTGATTTTTAATATTTAAAAAGTATTCAGAATCTTTTATAAAAAAAAATTATATTTCTGACTTATGCAAAATTAAAATTATGTAAAAGCTCCAATCCCAATTATTTTCTTAAAATGGAATTGCTGTATTCCAAGGGTGTCAAACTCACAGCCTGCAATGAATACTTTTGTGGCCCAGACAAAAAATTCAATGAAGTTGATGTGCCTGAATTTTACAAATATTTGCTTGCCAGGTTTGAAAATACAAGAAAATTTGCACATGAAATTATCTCCATGCATGGAAATACTTTTTGGTGTGAGCAGTTATTTACAATTATAAAAAGAAATAAGTTCCCTTTAAGATCCAAAATTACTGACATTCACCTTCAATCAGTTTTAAGAATAATCACTGTGAATAAAATTTCCCCCATAATAGAAAAGTTTGTAGCAGAGAAGAAATGCCAAGTGTCAGGTAGCCAACATTAATTTTACTGTTGTCCTATTGTACTTTTTGAAATAAAACTATCTACAAAAATTGAAGTTTTTTTTTTGTTAGCCACATAAACTTTATATTTTGTTTATTTGGCCCATTAGCCTTTGAGTTTGACACCCTTGCTGTATTCCCTTTTTATACATCTTTCAATATACAGCTGTCAGCAGATGTCTGCATAGTAAAGCTGTGGCATATCATCTTGAAGGACATGGGCACAATTCTGAGTTTCACATCCAGTTTTTTAAGCCTGGCCCATTTAATCTCATTCTTCAACTTTCTCGTTTACCAGTCTGTGATAGGCTCTAAAAGAGTCTACTGTAAATAATATCCCATGAGTGATTCAGCAGCTTAACTAAAACTACTATAACATACAGAGAAACTAATAAAAATTGAAGTATGCAAAATTTTGTTTTACATGTTCTAAATGAATTTAAAACTTCATGGTGATATATTAATTTTTTGGACCAGTTTTTACCTCTCTGAGATTCTCATTGAAGAGGATAAATCATATAATTTAGCAACATGATTATTTATATCTCAAAGGAAAATTTCCTGCAACTAATAACAAAATGATTAAAACACCAATAAATTTTTGTAATACATTCATTTTATTGAAATTTTAAATTATTTTATTATTTCTGCATATTGTCATGTTATGATGTATGATGACATCATTAAGAAAATAAAATCAAAAATTTCCTCTTTCTAACCTGTTTGGCAATTTGTGAGCATATAAATGGCTTCAAGTGATGCCAATTGCTTATAACACGGATATATGAGAGATGTTAGTGGATAGTTGATCTTCACTTCTTCTGCAAAAATATTACCTCAACTCAATGACCTTAGTCAATATAGCTCTTTAAAAAATTATATAACCAAAACAGGAGAGTCCTAAATTTTTTTTAAGGAATAAATTTGTTTGTCAAGTTACCTAAGTATAATGATGTGAAAAATCATCAGTTTTATTGGTTAATAAACTCACAATCATCTCTTCAAAAATAAGCATGTAAGCTAGTTACATCACAGAGTCAACTGAGGATATACATGCCTTCAAATTAAATCAACAGGCAGCAGCTTATGGAACTTACGTATACCTAAAGTATAACAACTTTTCAAATCAAATTAAAACAAATGAATTTTATTTTTATTTAAATAAAAGATAAGATTAAATAACTAGCTTTCCTAAACTAGTAGAAAAATGTATTAATAGTTTTTGTATATCTATATCCCAGCATTGGTATTTCCAAATTTCAAATGAAGTTATTTTAATTTATCCATTATTTCATTACAAATCTTTAAACTTCAATAATGGAATCAATCTATACTATAATATTAGATATCTTCAAAGAAAATGTCTTAAGTACATATTGCACATAACCATAACATTAAAAAATTTTTTAAAGAAAAAAGACTCGCAAATGTTTTAGACTATTGAATAGCAGAGGCATATTTCCAAATATTAGCATTAAATGCAGACCCTCTTCACTTGTACTATCTGTAGGATTACCAGAAAATTTTTAGGTTATTATGAAAAGTCTTTAGAAAATTCATCCAATCACTTAATATATTGAGTATTGTGCAAGTTGCATATGTCCAATACCCAATATATTAGATTTTAAGATTGACAGATTAAAAATATATCCTACTGATGGGAATAACTATATGAAAAATGACTATGTAATTGTCTGTTTCTGATATAAAGCTAAATTCATGCCACAGTTGATATCAGTTATTGACAGACAGAAAAAATATTTAAAAAGTAATCAATAGAAATAGAAATATTTGTACCAACTCTCTGTTGTTATGCTGTTACACTTTATGCAGGAATTTTCCTTCTCATCATGATATGTGGTGATGAAAATGGGCTCTCTCCAAAATTGCAAGTCCTAGCAAAATTTGCTTGCTTTGCCTATGTAAATTTCACACAAATAACTGATATTCATTCACAATAGAAAGCATATTATTATAAAATTTATATTTTTAATTTGATATCCAGGAATTTAGGATGATATAAAGAAACAAATGTGGGACATTTATAAATCTTTCAGATATCACATCAAAGATATGATTTCAATATTTAATATTTCATATAAAATATATGAATATATTTCAATCATCTATCTTCTAAATGTCCAATAATTACAAAAACAAATTCTTAAATAGGTAGAAATAACATTTAATTACATTATAAATGCAAAATCTCAAATACTTTTGACATTGAAAAATCCTAGTCCTCATCTGCAGGATTCATAAGATAAAAGATTTAACTTATAATCTTGCTGATGGGGATTATAAGTTAAAAGATTAACTTTCAATAATAATATAATATATATGTGTGTGTATATAATGTGATTAAATACTATTTCTACCTATTAATAATTTTTTTTTGTAACCCATCAGCAAGATTATAAGTTAAAAGATTAACTTTCAATAATAATATAATATATATATGTGTGTGTGTATATAATGTGATTAAATACTATTTCTACCTATTAATAATTTTTTTTTGTAATTATTAAAATATATCAAATTTTGAAAGCATTTAATCAGTTAAGACAAACACTGCTTTTAAAAAGAGACTAATTTTTGCTTGCTATTTTCAGGAAGATGTATATTATAAATGAGGAATTTTTATATGTAAAACCAAAATTTGAGTTAGTATTTAGTCATTATAATAATAATTTCCTTATAATTGAATTTTATTGATATCAGTCTCAAAATCATTTTATTTATTATTTTAGGTTTTTTTGAATTATGAAAACTGTAAACTTTCACTTTTTTTGATTGACTTTTAAATCATAAATTGTTTTGTGAAAACTGGGGAAATTATACATGAATTTTTTAATTGCTTGACACCCTAGTATATAGTTTTATTTTTGTAATTTAATTTAATTTTAGATCTACCTATTGTTGATGATTGAAACATAAATTCCTTATTTCATTGTCTTTTATTTTTAAATTTAGAGTAATTAAATCATAGATCTCATTTTATATTAGTTAAAATTATTGAATATTCTTCTCTTTTATTAATTCTTGTATTAGGTTTATAGAACTTAAATTATTTTTACAATTATCATCTTGTTATATGATTCAGATAACTGCATTAACTTAAAAACTAAATTTTCCTATAAAATGCCCCAAAATGCTAAATATGAAACTAATAGATATTACTGTGAGGAAGTTAACTTGGACCTGTCCTATTTTTATAAAATTGATCAAGGGGGGACCATTAGTCAATTTGACATGGAATGATCCATATTTATTGTATAATACCAAATATATATATATATGTATAATTACTTATATTCTTTTTTTTACATACACATTCACCAGTTTTATCATCATAACTGTCATTAGTTGAATTTGAATTAAGCAATACTTACATAGTAAATTTTAAACTATTAGACAGCTTCAGCAACATGAATGTGTAGCAAGAGAATGACGTAGAACACTGGAACGATGAAATCATGGCGTCATTTCAAGTTGTCGCTAGAAACTTCCTCACATCCAAACACGAGTTAAAGATTCTATATTGACATCATTCATTCATGTTCAACATGTCGAAAGTGGGGAATTTTTCGTTTAGGCAGTAAGATTCACATTTGTGATTTCCTTTATTTATAGCGACTAAACAAATAAATATAATGCCATATCTTTTAGTATGAATGTTCCATAGAATTGTATCTATGATATGATAAATTGTCAATGTTCAAGATTCAATTCAAACATGAAATTAATTTAAAGCTTCAACATGAAAAAATGAATGTTTATAAAATAAGTTTTCAAGCACAATACACACACTTAAATACGTAATATATAATATGCCTTTTGTCAATTAAAAAAAAAAAAAACAAACAAAATTGAGATATCACTAGCCTTCCAAAATTTGTATTTGTTTCCTGGGTTGTTAATTCCCTTACTTCCCTGATCTATCTTTTTAAAAATATTAAGAAACATAATTAGAGAAGTGGTTTTGAGAAAACAGAAAATGCAAAACAACTAGTCACTGGACCTGGATGTTCGTGTTCTATGCAAATGTGTCTATCTGGGGAAGTTAAGGGAAGTAATGACTTGCTGAAGCAGATTTCTTCTACTACACATGGAACATAAATTCAATGACATTATTCTTCTCATTCATGTTCAGATCAATGCCTTGCTGAAGCTGTCTATTTTATTAGAATCTGCTAAAAATGCTATTTATTAATAATTATATGACATATATGTAATTACTAGATTGAATCATGTTATAAAAAATAGATATTAACCATAAAATTTAATAAAAATTTTTCAATACACTGTATTTTTATTTGACTGAAAAATCAAAGAATAGCATTTAAAATCATATAATTACATTTTTTTAGACATGGGAACATTTTTTGCATTATGGAATAAATATATGAATTATAACTAGCTATGTCAGGACTGCAAAACCATATAATCATTTAGAACTTATTAAAAAAAGTTTTAAAAGTTATGCTAAATATAAATATCTGAAATACTTAAAAATAAAAATGATACTAAATTAAGACTTTAAGTAAATATTTTATAACTTTTTTCATAGTTTGTATGCTCTCCTGGTCTTATATCCAATTATTGTCAGATTAAGTTGCACAAATTACACATTTTTGAATTCTTCTGATCAAACTCAATTTCATCTTTAATAAAAAAAAATACATTGCTTTTTTAACTTATACCATTTACTTCATAATTTCAATAATGATTTTAAATGAAAATATAATATTCTTTCAATAATGAATATATATGAATATAATGAAAATATAATAATGAAAATATTCTTTCAATAAATATTTTAAATGAAAATATAATTCTTTCAATAATGAAAATATATATATAGCTACTACTTTGATTCTATAGAAAAAAATATTTTATGTGCAGCATCTCCCAATATATTCAACTTATGTAAATCTAATGTACAGGGTGATTCAAAAAAATGTATACACATTTTGAACTGTCATAGAAAATTTATTTTACTATCTACAAGTTTAAATTTCTGAGAAAAGAAAGACTACAGTCCAATTGGAAAAATAAGTGTACATTCTGGTTAAACTGAATGTTCCAAATGGTTAAAGTAAATGTTTAAAATGGTGGTCTTCAGCATCGCTACATTTCTGAGTACGAGTCACAACCGATTCTGTACTTCGCACCAAAGTGTCCAATGGGATTTCTGCACACACTACTTAAATCTCATTCCAAAGTGTCCCCAGGTTACGTGGTTTACGACGGTATACCTCATCTTTTAACAAATTTCCTACACGCTCTCCAGACTTTACGTTGCTCGAGTTTTTCTTATGGGGCACATTAAAAGATGAGGTTGAATAATATAATTTCCCCATTTGTGTGCGCAAACCACAATAACACAAAATTATATCCAATTTCAATATAATTTATGTGTATTATTTTGATCCACTACATAATCGAACTATTGTAAATAATCGATATATTATCAATATTATTGACGTAATAAATGGTGTTTATATATTTTAAAATAATATTTAATGTAAATATCCGATTTGAAGAAAGTTCGGAAATATTATTGGGATCGGAAGTGTAATGAAAATGATCAAGATCTGATCATTAGTATATCAATATTAAAGATCTGATTTTGATCATCTTTAGTTTACAAAAATATATAAAATCGAATAATGGAAAGACTCACATGACCGATTAATCATTCATTATTGATTATTTGATTATTATAGCCAAAAATGTATGAAAGGTATCTTGACAGTATATGAGAATTTGCCTTTTGTTTTCATTAGTGTGTGAAGCAGTGGCTTATCATTTGGAGGGCCAGTTATAGTTCTGGGTTCTACACTCTAGTTTTTCCAGAAGAACTCGGCCCACTGAACTCCCTCCTTCACCCTTCTGGGTGATTCCACCATAGTTGTTAGCTTGTGGTGGAGTCTAAAAGTGATCTAGTAGATTAAATAAATCTTGATCTTTTCTTTTTAATTAATGAATATTTATAATATAGTATTATTAGCGACAGCAAACTACATTTTCCATGTTTAGACACACATATTTTCGTACTTTTCAGTACTATAAAATTTTGCAAAAAAGAATGATTTAATTATTTCTTTATATACATATAGAAGAACATTAAACGTGATTCATTATATATAATGGAAAGAAGCACAAAACTAAGAAAAAGAAAACTAATTTGTAACAAATAATTAAATTAAAAATTTTTTGGAAAATATAAAAAGTTATATAAAATTGCGGGATTCAAAATTTATGCCCTAAAAATCTTTTTCAGCATCATAATATCTTTATTAAATAATATAAAAATCTATTAAATAGGTCAATAGTTGATAATGAATATATCAGAAAATTTGAACATCCATCATTTTTAAAAAGGATGAAACTTCATAAGTAATTAATCTTATTTCAAAATCTATTTTAATGATTTAACTTTTATAGATTTTCTTAAAATCAAATAATTTGGAAATTGCTAAAGAGAGAAACCTCCCAAAGTTTCAATATTCTCCAATTTTATATGGTTCAGGACAGAGTTAATTGATGTATCATCATCAATGAATTTGAATTTAAATCCATATCACAACAATTTTTCAAGATATATTGAATATCTCGAAAGTTTGACTGTCCGATATGCTTAAAATCAGTGATACAGAATGTTGGATGATATCAATTAGAAAAGTCGTTTTCTCTACAAATAATTGCGAACAAGTTCTATTGTAAAATTTTAACAATAAAATTTTAAATAAAATTGAAATTCCGAAAAAAGTAATAAATTTTCTCAGTCGATTATAATGATTTTTATTATTTTTGTGTGATAAAGTATTTCCGAATAAATTTAGAAAAACTTCAAAAGTACAGTATAATGAAAATAATACGTAGATATTTAAAATGTAAAACAAATTTTATAATTTTTGTCGATAGATGGCGAGATGCGTTAAATTCGTCGCTGTACTGTTATATAAGTGCCATATACAGTTTTTGAATATTTTGGTTTTCAGTCGAAAGATAAATTTTATAGATCGCATTATTTATCAGAAAAAAATTATGCATATTTATACTGTCTGTCTACCACAAGAATAGCTCCCACCAAGATGTCTAGTTAGTGGCGGTCGCTATTTGTAAGTTAACCAAGAAAACAATAGTAGTAACATCTCTCTCTAACAGTACGAATATAGAAGTGGAAGTGACGTCACTTCCACTTCTATATTGTTCCTATAGGGAATACACATTTTAAATTTTTGTACCTAATCTACTTAATATTTTTCAGTTTTGTTGTTTTGTTGTGCAATAACAAAAAACAGAAATTGAAAGAAATTCTTTAATATAAACTTTTACTACAGTTCTGTATATAAAAATCCATACAGTGAATTTTGGATAAATTATTAAATTGTTGTTAAATCATAAAACTTGCATTATTGTTTATGTGTAATGAAAACGGCAGAACATAAACACGAATCTTCAAAAAATATATATATATATATATATAAATTTCGCGAGAGTTACAAATATATAATTTATATTTAGGACTGAATTTACTTATCAAAAGTTCGGTTTAACTGAGGAGGTTAAACTGAACTTATAAGTTTCCTATAGGGAATACACATTTTAAATTTTTGTACCTAATCTATTTAATATTTTTCAGTTTTGTTGTTTTGTTGTGCAATAACAAAAAACAGAAATTGAAAGAAATTTTTTAGTTTTTGAAATCTTAACAAGACAAGTAACAGTGAGGGAATGAGGAGGTTAACTCTTAGATATGCATTTGAAAAAATTAATTATTTGTTAGCATTTTTGTAGACAGTTGACAGAAAATAGTTTTAAATATTTTTATTCACATACTACCTTAATAATAAAATAATTTAAACGAGCAACAAAAATTTTATAAAATATTTAAAAATTAAATGTTTTCCAAGTTAATGAAAGAACATAATCACACTTTCATTAAGATATGGATTAATTACCAATAGAAATATTATAGTAAAATACGATTAAATTTTTCTTACTGTTGTTATGAATTTGTTACTCAGGTTATAAATTGAAGAAATCGCATTTTATAAGGCAATAAAACAATATCAGAGATATTAATAATTTATATCAAACTTAGAAGTTATTAACAGTTAATCCCACAGATTAACTGTGGGTTAACCAAGAAAACAATAGTAGTAATATCTCTCTCTAACAGTACGAATATAGAAGTGGAAGTGACGTCACTTCCACTTCTATATTGACTGTTAGAGGGAGATTTTACTACTAACAATAAAAGATTGTTTGTATCTTAAAAAATATATTTATTCGATAATCTGACAATTCCTATTTTATTCTCAACTATCACTACAACAGACGTCATAAGATGCGACTTCACTATTGTTCTGTTACATTTTTTATGGAAAGATCTCCATCTTTCTTTTCTCATAATTTCTTATACTCTTCTCATTTTGTCTTTCAATTTTCAAAGGGTTAAATCTCTGAGAACATCCTGTTTTTAAAAATATAAAATATCTAAGAATAAGAACTTAGTTATAAATAAAAATATAGTGTGTAACAAGTAATAATACATAATGTACAGTAATATCTGTTTCAGTCCTAAGAAAGTTGAAAACGTATAATTTAAATAAAAGTAATAGCTATTTTGTAAGTACGTAAAAAGTTTTAAATAAATATGATATATAGAAAGTTTGAAAAATTTAAAAAGCTATAAAAAAATTGCCCAGATTTTTTATCATTTTATTATTTCATGCATAATATTATACTGTATTTTCTTCAATGAACAACTTCTCATAAAGCTATTTTTCTTATTTACTTAGTTATTTTCATTGGTTCATTAAACTCACACAAACAACTTATTTTTTCATAATAGTGGACGTAATTTTATCAATAGCTAATTATTATTTTATGTTTAGGTGAAGCTAATCAATAGAAGAATTTCTCATTTAATTAATAATTTGTCTAATTAGCCCAGAAGGGAGTATTCTTCCTCAATTAATTAAAGATCTATTGTATTATTTTTAAACCAAGATATATATAATCACAAAATTTATAGCTTTGTTGGTTGATTTTTATTTTTGAAACAACAAAACATTGTCAAAAAATAAAGTTATAACATTTAAATGCAAGAATTGTTTTATTAATTAATTATCAGAAAAGGAGTATTTTCTCTTCAATGCTATCCACATTTTACATAACATTTCAAGGTATAAAAAAAAGCATAACATTTTTCTTGACGACTTTGAAATTATTCAAGACCACGTGTTTGGTCATCTGCCAACTATTGATTTAACCAGTTGCAAAATATTTTCTTATAAACTCCAATTTCCATAATTAATAAATTAATACTTAAAATTTCCTATAACGTTATTTTCAACTGAATTAAAACATAAATTAAATCTTTGTATTTTAACAAATTGTTTATTAAATTTTTTATAGGATGGCCAAGTATTTATTGGATAATTATATTATTTCAAAACTAAGATTCTGTTTTACTTTACGTAAAAATATTTTATCTTTCATCTATTTTGGCAATAAAATCAAGGCTATAAAGACATAATTAGTTTAAATTTATGTATTTATTCAAACTTCAATTACAGTTTCTAAAAAATATATAAAACATGTTTTAGAAACTGCAACTGAACTTTTTCGATTATTATGTATATATGTAATAATTAAAAAAAAGAATGAAATAATTTATTGATATAAAATTTTATATAAAACTTAACTATATATTTTTTCAATAATTACTATACTCTGTTAGTTTATATTGTGTTTCATAATATGGATCGATGATCTTAGTTCATAGCAAATACCTAATTGATGTTTACCTCTCAGAATAACTTTGATAATAAATTCTGTTTACGTAATTAATGGAAAACATCGATTATCTCATACAATTTGTAAGAATATTATACTTTAAATTATTTTTAGAATTTTGATTATAATATATAGGTATATTTTTGGTGATAGGAATTTATATACTTAAATTTTGTATGTAAAATTTGGTTATATACATATCCATGAATATTCAGTACTCCATAATCTGGTAAAAATTAACAGAAGTATTGAAATTTTAGCATGGCTTTCATGAATGAATTATTATTTATTAGAATATTCTTTTATTAACATTCTTCAATATTATAGATTATTTAATTACATTTAAAGTGAAATTTATAATTTCATCCGATGTCGATTATTTTTAATAAATAAATTAGTCATTTTCTCAAATACTGATCAAAATTAATTTATGGTTTAACAATAGATACAGAAAAATAATAATTTATTATTTTCTTAGAAAATACTGATCGATATTAATTTATTTTTCCTAAAATAATCAATCACAAATATTGTAAATGTATGAATATGATCTTCTGAGGCTGAATTTCTCTCAATGCAATCTTTTTATCATTCCATTCAAAAAATATTGTCTCTTGTGGAGAAAATGGGACACTGATAAGAAGATTCTGTCAGAGGTGCATTATATAATAATTCACAGGATATTTGCAATGTTAAAGCTATTTCCTGAAAATTTGTAATTAAATAGTCATAATTATATACTAATAAAATTTTTTACCAAAATGTGATTAGTATTCAATAAAATATTAATCAAAATTGTGCAGTATGGCCAGGAAATTATCACATAGAGAAAATAATCGATATAAATATATTCATTGATGACGTTTGCATAAATAATGCTTTCGGCAAAAGATTCTTTACTCAAATTTTGTAGTTCATTTGCACATACAATTGAATATAAAATATTTATTATGCTGTATAACTTTTCTGATATATCTATCAGTCTAGAGATGGACAATTGTTCTAGATAATGAAATGCATGCCATTATAATGACATTGTTTTCTATCCATCCTATTCTATCCAGGCTGAAGCAATACTGTTGATGATATTAAATTTAGACATACTGTATTTAATTATATTTTAATAAGTTGAAATTTATAACATTTGATATTAATTATGAGATAAAAGTACTTAAAATATCATTGTCTGTTTACTGGATAGACATTTCTACTTACAATGATATTTATGTTTTTTAATATAAATTTGTAAGAAATATGTAAAAAATATTTTCTTATGTTAGTTCATTAAAATTAAATGATTTTATGTGCAAATAGTTAATTTTATTATGACTGTTTTTGTTATTACTTCATTATTTGCAAAGGCTAATTTTATTAATTGCTAATCTAATTAATAAAATTATTATTATGTTATTGTTTGAGATTTAAGTATTATTGACGATTGTGTCCTTGCACAAACTAAAATAAAAAAATATTTATTTATTAAGAATAATAGTTTTGCGAAACCACTCGATTCAGAATGATATATTTGCACCTAACATGACATTATTACCTTTTAGACATTCATCATTTTCAACAAACAAAAAAGAAAATAGATGGCAAAACATCAAGAATGATCATGAATTCGTGTCTCGATATTTCGCCATCTATTGCTCGTGCCTTATATAAATGAGTTTTAAATTCGCTGAAACCAATTAACATTTCATTTATTTCTACTTATTAAAGAAGGAAAAAAATAACCATTCTTATTGAAAAATGTTTCTGTTTGAAATAGTTTTACTAAGTTACAACTATTCATGGTAAAATAGTTTGTAATGGTTGTAAAATTTATTACTTTTAATTCATTCATAGTTATAAATTCTTAAGTGATAAAGACAAAATTATCACATGAATTATTTTTGGTATTCAAATAATAAAATTTTAATAATAATAATAATAATAGATATTATCTAAATTTTAATTCCTGAGAATGAGTATTATAAATTCTTATGTGTTTAACAGAGAAAATAAATGCTTATAAAAACCAAACAAATACATGTACTGTATTATAATCTGCCTAAGACAAATTGTATAGTTGTAGTTCTGACTATACAATTTATTTATAACCATATACAGTACTGCAATATAATAAAAAATTATAACTTGAAAATAATTTAACTCTTGTTATTTTAATTTAATTATGATAAGAACGGATATGAAGTTTATAGTATAGAATTTCGTTACGATTAAACTCTGAATAATATTAATACATAATTTCATTAAATATATGTACAGTATATTAATTTTAGAATCAAGCAGATCTAACAGGAGAAAGTATCATAAATTAAACATATGCTATATTAATCAAACATAATTTTTAAAATGGGTCTAAAATAATAATAATAATTTTCAGTAATACTTACACATACTGGAATATCTTGGCATTAGCATCCTTCGACGTTGTAATACGATACTGACATTTAATTATGTTAACGAAACATTGCTTCGAAAGTGAAAGTATTAAAGAACCCTTAAATGAATCACTTTAATGTGACTAGTTTCTAACAGTTACTCTTCCGTTCTTTCACAAAGGAAGTAGAGAATAAATTTAAAAATTATATTTCACTTACTATACTTATAATCTCGCTATTGTATATTAAAAATAAATAAATAAATATTCAATAAATGCTGATTATTTTGCTTTCATTGAATATTAAATTAAATTAAACGACTTATTATTTTAAAATTGAGAAATTGTAACTTGATTATAACTTATATATATACGTATAAGTATATACATAATAATATATAAACAGGAATTTGATCGTAATGATGTCATTAAAGTCATATACACTTGACATTTGTTATTGATATTTAATAATGGAATCAAGTTAAGTTAATCAAAGTTTTGGAAATTCCAATTATTTAAAAAGTTTAAAATAGCCTATTGGAAATTCTGGGAACTGTATCGTCATCAGAATCTTTAATTATTCTTTTTTTAATCAGTTAGAAGTGTAAATTTGATTCTGATCCATCTGTAAACACTTTGGTTAATATCAGTTATATAGTTAAGATTATTATTATTTAGGTATCTGCAATATTTTAAGATCGACATAAAATTAGATCGTTTGAGTGTATTTTCATAAAATCTAAATTTAATTTGGATCCGATTAAACTAAACTTAAAAAAAAAACGAACGTTTATTCTATATTTTACAGTTTATCTTTAAATTTTATTTATCGTCTTGAAACTTGATTAAGTATGTTTTAAATAAAATTTTACTACTATAATTAAAATCTGAAAATGAACTTTTTATTTAAAAATGATATGAATTATGTACAACAGATGAAATTTATCATTTAACATATAGTATGATATTCAATAACTTCTAAATCTTTCTTTTTAGAATTTCGATGACTTTTAATAATATTTTTAAGTCTTTCCAAGCATAAAAGACGTTTATGTTCTTCAGATGGCCATTCCAAGAAATCCATCGTTCTTAATAAGTAACGAAGATGCTTAACTAATGACATATCCGTAAAACCCTCCATTTTGATCAAAATTAAATCATTCCTGATCTTCTTTGTAAACATGTGTTTGGTCAAGTGTATTTCTTGCATACACCAATCACTTTTCAAAAAATTATCTGATAATAATGCTATCACTTTGCGACTTTTATCTATAGTTTCAATAATATTTTTTACAATATCATTACCAGCAATAAAATCGCGATCATGGACGCAAATCTTTAATCTCGATTCAGAAGATTCCAAATAGGATACTAATTCTTCCGCCCATTTTCTTTCTGAATCAGAATATATTATAAATGCATCATATTCGCAAAGTTGCACTGTATTCTTTTCGGGCTTAAAATACCAAACCATTGTTTTTAATTGAAAAAATAAATATCGAAAATACCAAAAATAATAATAAATTATAAAACTTATCAATAAAACAGAGAGTAAAGTACCTATCACAGATACCACAACAGTTTTCGTTATATCAACAACTAAATTTAAACAATCTTCATAAGTGGAATTGAGACTTGTCACTAATTTGGTCGATACTTCTGTGGGAAAAGAACAAATGAAAAGATTAGAATCCTTATAATCAGTATAGTTGAGCAAGGTTTGAAGGAAATAAAGGTTGCAGGAAGCACAATAGAATGGATTTAAAGATATATTGACAAAATCGATATTCAATAGAAAATATTGAACATCTTTAGAGAAGAAACTTATGAAATTAGAAGATAGGTCAAGACTATGCAATAGTGAAAGATCTATTGAGTCTACAATAAACTGTTTGATGCGATTATTTCTTAAATTCAGATAACGTAGATTTTGATGGAAAAAGTGGGAAAAATCTTCGATTAAGTTGTTTTGTAGATTCAGATTTGTGAGATTTAATGCCAAACTGATAGATTGTGCAGGAAGTTGTTTAAAATGATTATTGCTTAGGTTAAGGTGTTGGAGAGAATATAAAGAGGCAAAGATATTACTAGGAAGGCTATTTAGATTGTTTACAGCTAAATCGAGACTAAAGAGAGAAGTCAAGTTGTCGAAAATACCTTCCTGCAAAGAAGTTAGATTGCAATTATCCAGATAAAGAATCTGTAAATAAGGAAAAGAAGAAAAAGATCCTTTGTCTAGTTGAAATATAAATATTTTCGAAAGTCTAAGTATTTTCAGATAGGATATTGACGAATGAAAAGACAAAGAGAAATTTTTTTTATCAGGCCTATTTCCTTCTAGATTCAAATACTCCAAATTAACAAACTTTGGACTGTAGAAAGGTTCTGGTATAGTCTGTAATTTATTTTTACTGAAATCTACCACTCTTAATTTCGTGAAATTGTTTAATACATCAGCCTCTATAAAATTAGTTGAACTTTCTCTCATATTCAACACTTCTAGTGTTGGAATCAATGGAAATTCATAATTTTTAATAACCCGAAAATTATTCTCAGGAAATTCTAACTTAAGTATATTAAACGAATTTAACAAAGATAAAAAGCTTGTATCGATAACAGACTCTTTAAAATAAATAACAATTTCTGTAACAACTACTTTGCTGAGATATGTATTTTTAGTCTGATTAATAACAGACAACAATTCACTCTGTGTAGTTAAATTTACTATTGACCAATTGATAAAGAAAAATATATCTGAAATTCCAATAATGCTTAATTGACATGAAGTATTTCGAATTTCATCAAAGAAAGCATTTTGAAAATTCTGGAACGAATCTTTGCAATTGTAACTTAGTTGTGCTACAGCAGTTAAATTGTGTTCGTTAAAATTTAAGTGAATTCTAGCTTCTTTAATATCTCCAATTATGGATCCAATTGGACTCAATAAGGGAAATATGTGATTATGTTTCGGAGATTTCAAAAATTTCTGTATTGTGAAATTTTTATAAAATAAACAAATTCTTTCGCTCATATTATACACTGGTTGTTCGCTTTCCATTCCCAACATCGTCAAAATTGTTTCCCGCTTTTCATGCGTAAATACGGAGACATGTTCTCTAGAATAATATATCTTGCATAACACTTGGAGATGATATCGACTGTCCAATGATATACTGCAGTCCTCCATGGGTTTTAATTCAGAACTTTCGATATTTTCACACTTATTTCCATTTATATTTGAAATATGAGTACAAAGGAACAAAGATGAAATGAATATTCTTATCTGAAAAAATATATATAACTTATTAATATTTGAAAAGTATATCAGTTCTTTCGGTTAATGAACAAATTAAGATTATCTAAATATTATTTAAATAAATACAATTAAAAGGTTGATAATAATTATGAATATTCAGTGTAAAAATTTAATAGACTTAAATCACATATTTTTAACGATAATTTGTAAATACCAAAAATTTTTTGATAATTATGAATATTCAGTGAAAAAATTTAATAGACTTAAATCACATATTTTTAACGATAATTTGTAAATACCAAAAATTAATTTTGAAAATAATTCACAGCAAGATTTTCTAATATTCAATTGATTATAATTTCGTTTTTTAGTTCATAGTTATACGGATATAATTAAGCTTTTTTGAACAATTTTAAAATTTATATTTTAAATTTGAATGCAGTTAAACTGTAAATATAATTGGGAAGTAAACATTCATATTTCATCAATTGTCGATTAAAAGAAAACTATGTGGAGGAGCATCAAAATAAAAAAAAAGCGATGTAAGACATTTTGATCTGAAAAAGTGAAATTCGGTCTAGATTAGTCACTTATCTTTCCAGTGGATCGGCATGAAATGCAACTTTTATTCACGTGAATTAATACGGCTAAATCAGAATGACAGCACAGGCGATACGTTATCAGTTTTCTCTAAGCTGATCTCATTCCGATCAATTATCTTGATTAAAAGATGACAGATAATTTTGCTTCGAAAATTCAAACATTATTTGGAGTTTTTCGATGGCCAAGATAGCAAATAAAATAATAAGAAAAAATAATACTACCAAAGTACTTGTTTTATTTTTTAGCGGGCTTTTAAGTAGAAATGGTGAACGATCTTGATATATAGTATTGAATTTCAAATTAAGAAATATAATGACGAAAATTAATGAAAAGATCCTTGTATAAATTTTTGGAAAATTAAACTTTAATTTCTTTAATTTTAAATTTAAAATAGCACGACTCTAGTTGTTATTTTTTGATTAATCATCAAAAATATCATGAACTGGTAATTTTTTAAATGTTTTTATTTGTGCCGTTCGCTGAAATACAAACAAATTAGAAAAAATAGGCTACTTTCACCAGTTTTCATCATCTCCCATCTTATCCCGATTCAATCTATATTATTTTAAAATTTAATAATAATGGAATTTTTTTGTTGCATAGTATTAAAAACAGTCTTATTGTCCTGGAAAATATGGTAATTTTGCAATAAATTTGTTAGAATAATAGTCAAGTCATATTTACAAATTGTTAATAATTTAAAATTGCATTTCCTAATATGTATATTGAAATTCAAATGGTCTAACAGAAAATGCTTGTAAATCTATCCATATTCCAAAATAAATTCAGAAATACTGCATTTATATTTTTATATTATATAAAAGAAACGATTGACATCGTCATATAATAAATTCTTATATACTGTACGACGATGATACAGTTGAAAATAAATATTTATTCAATTCAATGTTCAGTCGACAAATTTGACCTTAAAACACCCATACTAACCATTACTTGGATATGTTCTGTGCATACATTCATGGTCCCGAGCGGATCATAATAGTCTTCAAGTAGAAATACGAGAAGCCATTACACAAAACCTTTTTAAAAAATATTTTTTAAATAATATTAAACAGTGAAGATAAACGACGAGAATGACGACAAAGCTAAACTTTACTTTAAACGAAAATAATATCAGCATTATAATATCAATAAACGATCAAATTACAAAATGAAACTAACATCGAAGTACGTATACTGTATTATATACTGGTGAATATATATATATATATATACAGAACTGATACAAAAGGAAGTTCAAGACTTACCCGCCGCCAATTCCATAATACATCTGTACAACTCATTATTTATTTCGACATTCGCTTCTTTCCAGACTTCCTCTGTCTCATGATCACGTGCAGTCCGCCACTGCCGGATAACTGCATATGCATTACTTTCGTTCTTACATCTTGTTCTTTATAAGTGTAACCATCGTTTTAATATAACTAATTATTAACAGTATAATTTATAATAAATTCTAACATTAACATGTAAAATTTAAGCTTAAAATATATCATCACATAGCGGCTATAGAGAATAGTAGTATAAAATTTAATATAGATTTTTAATTATTGGTACATCTATAAAATCAGTGATAAAAAATAAATAAATAATGATATCGAATATATTTACTTAACTAATTTTTAATTTACGAGAAAATTGAGATAGTTTAGCGTTTGATTTAAATCAAATAATTAACAGTAGAAAACTATTATAACTTCTTACATATTATAGATGATGATTCAGTTTTTTATTACTGAATCTGTATATTAAATCTGCTAGACTGTATTGCTGTGGAAGAGTTGCAATAAAACACGTCATTTACTAATGTAGAGGTATATTATGGTGTTACATTTCAGTTTAATATACTGTATACACACTGAAAGTGTATATTATTACCACTAACATCAAAGTAAGTAGTAGTATGCAACTCAGTTTTTATGCTATTTCTACATTACTTATCTGGTTGTTGAATGGATATTTAAATAAATAATTATTAAATATTGCTAATTATAATTAATAAATAATAATCAATGCTCACACTTTTAAAATTGCTACTTTTTAAACAATCATTTTTTATTATTTATTAAGTTAAATAATACAATAGAATGATTTTTTCATTTATTTATTTTGTTTTTTTTTACTATTCAATCGATTTTAAAATTATATTTTCAGTCTATTTATTTAGTTTAGTTCTCCAAATGGAAAAATAAATAAATGCTAAACCACTTTTTTTACTTATAAATACAAAAGTTATTTTTTAAATTGTTTCTCATTTCTAAATGAATCTTTTTTATGTAAAATTTTTTATATTGTAAATAACTTTTTAGTTTCAAATTTACATTAAATAAAACTTGTTATAATATTTACCCCTATAATGTAATCATTATAAATCTGACTACGATTAGTTTGGGGCTAATTCTATTGAAAAAATGTAAAATCACTGAAACAGTAATACCTATTTTTTATGTATGATAAATAAATAAAACACTAACTCTCTAAATCAAATGCATTTCCATAATTCTATACTTGGAACAAGAACTAATGTCAACATTGATTGTTATTATATTTTAAAAATCCGACTATTATAAACCAATGTTCAGTTTAGTTGTTTTCGCATAAGATTTTTCCTTTTTTAAACGGATATTGGTGAGTCAGATTAATTAACATAACATACTAATACTAGGTCAATGGCATTGGGTTATTCTTGTATTGAAAGTTCAAGTACTGTAATATTATCTGAATTTCGTACAATCTCGTTCTAAGAAATTTCTGATATTTATGTACTTTAGAAAAAGCAATCATCATATAAAAATAATTCAATATTGCTAGTATTCAGCTAATACTTTAAAACTGGGATGAAAGAGAAATCTATAAAAAATTATATGCAGTACTATAGTTTAAAATAATATTTGAGATTATCAATAAAATTGGAGCCTTTCGCATTTCATAATTTTACCGATTTCATAACGCTTGATTATTATTTGAAATACATTTTGAATTTCAAAGTTTAAATAAAAAGAAAACGATAATTTAAAAAATTCATTTTATGTTAATATTGTTTAATAACAATAATTGCCGGTAATGGAAAATTCACAAAACTTTATTACAAAATAATTTATAAGAAAAATAAAAATGCCTTATCTGGAAATTAATATTTCTGATTATTTTTATTATTAAGAAATATAAAGACAAAGAATAATTTCTAAGTCATAAAACTAAAGGAAGTTACATAGAAAATGTACTAAATCTCTAAATAAACCAAAAAACGCATTTTAATA
Organism: Olivierus martensii; assembly: GCA_000484575.1. NCBI lineage: Eukaryota > Metazoa > Arthropoda > Arachnida > Scorpiones > Buthidae > Olivierus > Olivierus martensii. Next base: position 45,218 of record AYEL01070425.1, read on the forward strand.
ATGCGTTATTTGTATCAATATTGTCATGTGTCTGTAAATTTTTTTGTAGTTGATGTGGCTATTCATTAGTGATCGGCTAAAACTTATTACTCGATCGACTTTATAGACATCCCTTGATTATATTATTTACTGAACAAAATACTTTACCTCACTTCAAATATTTAGTAGCATTAAATGCACCTATATACATTTAATAGTAAGACATACATTATGAGAGTATAAATTTATAAATCAATATTTTTAAACTATTATAAAGAAAAAAAACACTTGTTCTAATAATATGACGTGATAGATTTGTTCTATACATGTAATAATTTATAATAATTGAAAATTCTTTTATTTGTCAATAATTAATATAGATCTAACAGAAATGGAACGGGAATACAAATACTGTATTAGTGAAAATGAGAGAGCAGCGTAATGTTTTAAAAACTATATAGTATTTTGATCTTTTGTACAGTGGAGGACTACTGAAGAGGATCCTCCTAAAATGCATTTGGTTCTCCACTAAATTCATATTTTCTCATTCCTATGTTTTATAAATATTTATTAAATAAATACTTTTTGTCTGTAAATACTAGCCCTTTTGCCTTATTTATTTCCTCGGCTCAATACGGGATTAAAAAAGCTACAGTAGTAGTAGTATAAAAGTATTAGCACACTACATTACTTTTTCATTTTCATTAATATTGATATGCTTCATTACAACATGATGTAATGCTGTCACAAATTTGAATTTTTACACTTCGGAATCGGAGTCGATAAAGTCGACTCTCGCGGATCCAGGTTTTAATCTAGCACAACATTAGTAATAACTGAAGTGTCATTGTTTTATGATGACATGCTATTATCAGATTTTTATATTAGTTTATTGTTTATTATATTATATTTTGTATTATAGGTAATATAATATAATACATAATATTATATTGTATTGTATATGTCATATTAGATTATTGACACAACTGTTCATTCATGTTGCATTTTGTTGTTGTTGTTGTACTGAAAGAGCAAGTAATATTATCTGAATTTCGTTTAGCATATTATAGATACAAGGCATTACTATAAAATGCTAAACTTGCTTTTAATAATTTATTAATACAAAGTTCAACACTGATTTTCCGAGAATACCTCCTTTAGTCGGACAAAATTACGAAAAGCGCCAGAGCCGTAACTAGGGTAACATACAGCAGCGCCTGTGGCAAGGGTCACACTTGCGGCCCCCATTTTTCATTTAAAGATAACAATGCTGAAACTAAATTATCTCCATCAAAATGAGTTGATTTTGAATCTGCTGTAAGATATTTGTTTGAATGAGCAAATAGATTTGTACAATTCTTTTTTTTATTACTTTTCTTTAGGCCTTTCCATGAATTTTCACTGAAGAGTAGAAACCCAATGAGTTATTGTAAACTTTAACTTTATCAATAAAAATAGCGCCCCTTCTTGACTTGGCGCCTTTGTTTGGGGTACAATTTAGCCGCTCTTACCCATGAATTAGCTCTTCTAAGAAATAAAATGAAAGAAAAACATAACGCTATGTCTGCGAACGTTTATCGAATAAGTCATTTGCCTGCAAATAACGGAAATCAATTAAAAAATTTGCGCCCCTAATCAAGTTTATCGGAAAAAGGAAAGGAAATCAATTAAAAAATTTGCGACCCTAATCAAGCTGCGCCCGTGGCGAATGCTGCTTTCGTTACGGCCCTGAAAAGCGCACTTGAAATTCCAGTGGCAACACGACTAAATAATTTTTTGTTTGATATACTGTACAGTGATACCTTGATTAACGACGGAAATCCGTTCCAGGATTACCGTCGTTAACCAAAACCGTTGTTATCCAAGGCGCGATTCCCCATAAGATTTAATTGAAAATTGATTAATTCATTCCTGCTCCTCCCCACAACTATAGTAAATATTAAAACAAAAGATAAAACTCATTTAAAATGTCCTAAAAATAATGAAAATATCATTTATTTATTATATTTACTACGAAAAAAATTGCTCGTGAAAACAGTTTTTAATTATCAATCTTCACCAGAAGGACAATTGGCTCAGTTCTGAGTTTTTTGACAAACGAACCTGTAACCACTGATTAGCAGCTTATAGATTCAACGATTATTATACAGATAAGATTTGATACTGATTAGCAGTTTATAGATTCAACGATTATTATACAGATGAGATTTGATTTTGCCTTTATGGCGAATGAACGCACCCACGCATCGATTTATTGTCTATATGAACTGTAGGATCTCGAACAGACTTTTTTCTTCTTCTAATGGAATCCGAAGCTGTAACGTCACCCCACTCGCTTGTGTCAAGTAATATATAACACAAACAAACAATAGAATCAGATTTTGTTCGCAGAATTTAAAATAATAATCGTCTAGAAATTATCTTTAAGAAATTAAAAACTAGTGAACTGTTACACGTCTATTTTTAATTAATTAAATAATTTGTTTTCATTACTATATGTTAATTATCATTTACTTAAATATATTTTTATATGATTATAATTTTAATAATGATATTGTCGGATTTTAATTGATTGTGATAAAAAAATAACGATTAACAACTGAGCTAATGAATCACGTGATGCGATAATGAACTGTTTTATAGAGCTCTATTTTGTCGGAAGTTCACATAATCAGGAGTCGTTAACCAAGACAGGTTTTTTCTTACAGCGACTCGTCGTTAACCAAGTACGTCGTTATCCTAGGCCGTCGTTAATCAAGGTACAACTGTACATAGAAAAATCTCTCTCTCAGGGCCGCCGTTACGCACAGGCCGAGCAGGCCCTGCCTGTAGCGCCAAATTAACAAAGGCGGCAAAATGATGATTTTCATTTATTTTATTATTTTCTATTTTCATTTCATTTACTTTAATTATACATTATCACGGCGTCTAGAGCAACCAATAAAAATAAAATGACATATGAAGAAGAGGCGCTTTTTGAATAAGGCGCATGAATCGAAAGTGGAGTGACATCTTTTGTGGCACCATCTGTCGTCCGCAGCGCTCATCTATTGTACATTCATACCTGTTAGATGCCAGATATTACTATGTAAAACATTAATTCATTTCCGGTCTTATTATTTCCATTCTTGGTTTTTTTTTTATTTATATATTTTTTCTTAAATTGAAAATTTGTAATTAATTAATTTTTTATTTAATTTTTTTTATTTTTAATTTTTTAAATAATTACTATTTTGCAGAAGGTAGAATTTATAACCCTATTTAAACCAACGCTATTTTCTTATATGAAATGAAGTGTAGTAAGGGCGCCAAAAAAATCGCCTGTAGCGCCAAAATGTCTAGCGGCGGTCCTGCTCTCTCTATTTAAAAAAATGAAATAATTTTTGTTTAACTTATGAAATATTCTATATGATGTTAAACAGGATGTTGTATCTTAGATGCGATATCTGAAAGATTTATAAATGATATTAGGACAAACAGATTTATTACATCCTAGATATAACAAAGATATGAATTTGCTTTCTACTAAGTCAGCGTTTCCCAAACTATGATCTTTATGGATCAATAAGTGTTCCATAAAAAATTATGAAAATTAATATAAGTCTCATATGATTTAATTAAAATTGATGCCAAGTTGAAACTGGAGTCGCCGGTTTATTTTGCATAATTACAATTTGATGATTAATGTTTGCTTTACCTAATTTATTTATTGTTAATATCTACCTATACTATGAAATAACCAAACTGTTCCGTAAAAATTTCAGGATTTATGAAGTGTTCCGTCATAGAAAAAGTTTGGGAAACGCTGTAATAAGTATACAATAATCTGATCAACGATAATGATACAGCTATTCATACTAAAAATCATTAAAAAAATAATATTACACTTTATATAAACAAAAAAATATTTTATATAGAAAATAAACTGTTTATTATAAATGTGTCCGGGAAAATATGTAATTCTTATGGCATTTATTTTTAGTATACATTTATCTTATTTTATCTTTGAAATAATCACATATTTGATCGTAAATTATATTTTTTATTGTATTCCTGTTAAAATATAAAATTTTATAAAGTATCTACATGATTACTATTTTTAGACACGAAATATTCTCCCTTATATAATTTTCCTCTCAAGTTTTAGAAAAGGAAATACAGAAAAAATTCATATGCTTTTCCCTTGATTGATTTATATTAAAGTACATATCTGCTAGCAAATATAAAAATTTTTGGAAGAAACTTTTCCATTGAATCTCCACGAAGTATTATTCAAACACCGAAAAAAAAATAAGAAATAATAAAAAATCCAAATACTCCAAGAAATTTCGTGGCAACTTCTGAACGGAAATAAAACAAGTCAACAATGATCGCCGGAAAAGCTTATTGCCTTCCCGATTCAGCGAATCGTCATTGTCTGTGTTTTTTGTTGATAGTAATACAGTTATTCATATTAAAAATCATTAAAAAAATAATATTACATTTTCTATAAACAACAAAATATTTTATGTAACAAATAAATTATTTAATATAAATATATTCGGAAAAATATGATATATACTTTTTTAAAACGAAAATAAAATCGTTTTTCTAAATATAACACATTTTAAAATTAAAGTTTATAATATCATATGTGAAAAACTGAAATTATTCATTAGAAAATGCATTTTAAATGTAGACAATGCTTAATTGTATTAGAATCGTTTACAAGATGGTAGACTTCCGTTGAAGAACGTCGACGTCGTTTCAGAGTTCAAATACAGATATCCCTCCTATAACACGGTTTCGCTCTAACACGATTTGAAAATTGCGGAAATCGTCATATAACAGATACTTTTACAACACAGTTTTTACTTAACACATTTAGAAAATTACGTTTACTCTCCTACAACAAAATATTTTCATTAAATTTTTGTAAATCCACACCATGGACACACAATACACACATATAAAGAAATCTTTGGGAAATACTTTGCTAAAATTAGTCATAAATGCAATTTCGCTAGTTTGAATGAAGGATGATATGCAGTCTATTTTCGATTTCAATTTGAAATTGAATTAATTTTGAAATTATTATCGACTATTGAGTATTTTGTGTTCCAAACGTTCAGTTCTTGGACAAAAAATAAGTTTTTATTGTTCAATAGAGGAATGTGAAATAGAAAAAATAAACTTTTTTATTCGTAAATTAAACAACCGTTTCTTAAGATATAAGGAGACGTGTTTTGCAGAGGGTTAGATTACAGATTTTGTAAAGAGAGCAGAAGATACACAAACTTTAAATGTAGAAAAAAGTTCAGAAAGTGAAGTTGATATTGTTAAAAAAAAAAAATGTGAAAAAGTTCAGAAAGTGAAGTTGATATTGTTAAAAAGAAAACACGTTCTAGGTTCGGAAAGTGAAGTTGATATTGATAAAAAGAAAAAAAAAACGTTCTCGTTTTAACTGAACAATAGTAAGGGAGAAATAATTATTAAATGAATTGCCTATATTGCCTGCTATAAACCGTATATTGCCTATTACATAGGCAATATACGGTTTTCTTTTCTTTTTGTTTTACGTATATTGTTTTTTTTTGGACTCTTACACAAATATTTTTTCTTTATTTATATTTCATGTTATTAATATTCTAAATTTTTATTAAGTTTCTTATGTAAAATTAAAGAAAGTTGTTTGTTTTTAATTGGTTTTTTTTTGCATTTTTACGCCCCTCTCCAATCAGAGAGATTACTAAGAGGCGGGGCCAGCTCCAATCACGGGCTGCACTCACACCCGTGGAGGGGGCCGAACGGTGAAAGAAGGGAATCGTCGGGCCGGGCCCAGCACCCCAAAAAACTTTTCAGGAGATGTCGTACCCGGGTCTCCTGCATGGCACACTAACGCATTACTACTCGGCCATCCGGCCGCAAATTTTAATTGATTTTGGAACGTAACTCTCTTTTTTTTATTAGTTCCCGGTCTCATATAACACGGTGTTTTTAGGAATCTATCTACAGGGCTGGCTCAACATACGATCAAACAGAGGGGCGTTGGCGCATATTGTTTTATTACTGTAATTATTATTATTATTCTAGTAAGACAAAATTATTTTTTATACCTAATTTAAACGGTGAGCGGACTGGGCTGAGGCACCTAATTTAAACGGTGAGCGGACTGAGGCATAATTTGGAGTAACTCGGTAGTGTACGTGTACAGTAGCGAGCGTATCTATTATTTAACACTACAAAGTATCCACTATTTTATTTTTTATTTTCGAATAGAATTTTACAAATGTGAGCCTTGAAATTATAATGTGTTCTAGTTTGAGGCGGACCGTATAAGACAGTGATTCTCAACCTGGGCGATATCGCCCCCTAGGGGGCGTTCTCGTTTTCGAAGGGGGCGCTGGAACAAAAAGAGGCGATAGGGGGCGCTAGATTATGTAGAGGGCGTTGAGATTTCATGACCTGTTAGACTTTTTCTTAGTATTATTGACTTAAAACTAAGAATAATTAGTTTGATTATAATTCCTGGCACATTTAATTAGAAATGATCTGGACGTTTCTACCTGACATTTTTAATTTTTATATATTCAAAATTACACAAATTTTTCCCGAGGAATGTGTATTGATATATAATCTGTAAGAAAAAAATCCTCCTTCAAAATTTTATCGATGTAATTTGTTTTATTAAGCTAGGCAATTACATTGCCTTTAAAAATAGAAATTTTTCTGTTAATGAAATAGATTTCGGAATATTTAATAGTCTTCATATCAAAATGACAAATTTTTCTAATTGCGTTTTCTATAACTTTTAAATTATAATTGGAGGCATTGAGATAAATACTGTAGGCTAGGGCTGTCCAACTCGCGGCCCACTGCTGTACTGAATGCGGTCAAACATAAAATTGTAAACTTCTTTAAAACATTGTGATTTTTATGTACTTAATGAAATCAATGAAGTTTTTATTATTTAAACACCTATCTACATTTCCTATTTCTATTTTCTAAAATATTTCTTATTTCAGTGATTAAAACTTCTTGACCCGCCGCCAATGATTTTAAAAAGAATTTCTGAATGAAAAGAAGTCAAAGATTATTATGTTACGACATTTTTGCTTATTTGTCATCGCCGCCAATGATTTTAAAAAAAATTTCTGAATGAAAAGAAGTCAAAGATTATTATGCTAAGACATTTTTTGCTTATTTGGCAAGTGGTACATTATTTACTAAATTTTTGCTTAACAGATATCTTTTATTTTGTTTTACGCCCCTTTCCAATAATATATATTGTACATTACTAAGGAGCGGGGCCAGTTCCAACCATGGAGGGGAACCGAATGGTAAAGGACGGAATCGCCGGGCCGAACCCTAAGCCCCGAAAAAACTTTTCAGGAGATGTCCTCCTGCGTGACACGCCAACCTGTTACCACATGGTCATCCGTTCCCCTAACAATTATCGTTGGAATTAATATATTTTATGTGCGGCCCGAAACAAATTTTTTTCTTCAAATGTGGCCAAGGAAGCCAAAAGGTTGGACACATCTGCTGTAGGCAGTGAATATACATACAACACGGCTGATTAAACTAGTACAGTAGCATACCGGTAGAAAACTAAGCGATGACACAAACTGAAGATATTCCAAGTAAATACTAATTTCTTAAATAATATATTAGACAAATGTAAGATATGGAATTTAAAAGTTATTTAATCGTCAATAACTATATCTAAACCTCTATGTTGTGTGATCAATTTAATATTATTCATGATTGTAATGTAGCCTATTAAGTTCTTCATTAGTTAGGTTTTTAAAAGAAAATCTCATATACTGTGTACTGATTTACTTGAATTGACAGATTATTATTCCTATATCAAGTATTGATAATGTTAATAACCTTTAAAAAAATCGCTAATACTTCTATTTATTACCTTAATATCACGAAATGACTATGAAATTAGTTAAAAAAAAAAAAAAAAAAACGAGTTCAATTATTAATTAATAGATGGCACCACTCATAGATTTAGTAAAATTAATTATTAGAGCGAGAGAGTTCGAATAAATAAATAAATATCAAAGCGGTTAATGGAGATCCTTGACAGTTGGAAATAGTTCCTCATATAATTTCGAATTAAATCTGATATTATATTTGCGCATATGATAAAATTTAATTATTCAATTAGTAATGGATCGATATGAAATTAATTCAATAATTTATAATTCTTTAATAAGCAATTCTGTAAAATGTTTAAATCAATAGGGTCGATAGCGATTGATGAGTCAATAAATGAAAATATAATAATATGCTGCATAATAATTCAATTCAGAATTATTATGCAGCATATTATTGAAGTTGCCTGAATTAAATTAGTTATATTTGAATGAAATTTTTTAGAGTAATGCTGATTAGGATGAATCATTAAATCACATTGTAATAAACATATTTCAATACTATTTTTCAAAGATTTTAATAACGATAAGATGAGCAATTATTAGAATTTTTACCCCCTTTTTTAAGATTGGACCAAAGCAATATTTGTTTTTACTGTATAGGTATAAAATTACAATTTATAGTTAATTCAAATAAATACAGATTGTGATCTATGAAAATGGCATAATTTTTTTTGATAAAAATGGTTTATCATCATTATTACACTTTTACAAAATTTATTAGCAGTTTTCAAAGCCTCAATAAGATCAGCTTTTTTACTTTTCAACTTACATTATTTTTAATTTATCTGATAATAAATTAAAAAAAAAAATTTTTTGTTTAAAATAAGAATAAACTTGATTGAAAACTAGAAGAAAAGTCACGATTTAAATTAAAAAAAAAAAGAAAATTTTTGTTTAAAATAAGAATAAACTTGATTGAAAACTAGAAGAAAAGTCACGATTTAAATTTTCCCTCTTTCTACTGGACTTTCCAAATGATATTCTAAATATGTCTACAATTATAGTTATAACTTGATGCAGTTCTAGCTAGATAAATAAATTTATTAACTTAGCTTTTAAAATTTTTTTTAAATTCATAATATAAATATTCGTATAAGTCTGAATTTCCATTTTCTTAGATGTAAATTTCTTTTAAGAGTTTCTGCAGGTAATATGGATATCTGATGCAGTTCTAGCTAGATAAATAAATTTATTAACTTAAATGCTTTAAAAATTTTTTTTAAATTCATAAATTTCCATTTTCTTAGATGTAAATTTCTTTTAAGAGTTTCTGCAGGTAATATGGATATCTAATAATTTTTTTCTTTTTAGAGATTATATTAAATAATAAAGGAAATACAACTACTGTATATAAATCATTTATAATTTTTTTTTTTTTAATTTAGCGCATACTTATAAAACACAGATCAATTAAATAACTGCATATCAAATCATATTAATCCAATCTGCTCAGCTCTAATATAAATTTAGCGCATACTTATAAAACAGATCAATTAAATAACTGCATATCAAATCATATTAATCCAATCTGCTCTGCTCTAATATACTTTAAATCTGAATAATGGTGTATTATTAGAGAAATTCAAATCATACAGAAAAAGAATCGATAAATAATCAATATCGAAATCAGAAATTTCCAACAGGTCATAAGTTAAAAGGGATGTAAAAGTAAGATCAAGAAAATTAGCATCCCGTGTGGAAGAGTTTACAGTAGTTGTTAAATATAATTCCGAAAAAATCGAATTGAAAAGTACTTAATTTACTACAATAATGCCATTTTTCCATTTTATATTAAAAAAAATTAAAATCACCATCACAAATAATTGATACAGAGTTCATCATTATGTATTAACTTTAGCTTATTAAAAATAAGGAAATGTTCTTGAAGAATAGCAAAGTGGATAAATAAACACATGTAATAATAAAATTAGTAGTGATAATTTATTGAAATTAATAATTTGTCACTATGGCTTTCAATTATTTAGTAGTCAACCGGCAACTTATCGATACTCCTCCCTATTCTATCATTTCTAGTCGTATATTTAAAAAAAAATTAGAACAATGAGTGGTGCAAGATATAGTTTATTTTACACACACATGCTTTTCTGGACAATTTGATGATAATGAAATTAAATGAAATATTAGCGTGTAAAATGACGAATTAATGTTTTAAATGATAATAAATTTGATTGACTGATTTGATATAATAATTATTTGTCGAAAAATTATTTAAATATGAACAATAATAATAATTTAAATGATGATATGATAATGATCTCGTACTAATGAAATAACAAAGTACAGTGAATGAATAAACTGATGCTTTTTTATATGCTATAAAAAAATGATTTAATGGTGATCATTATAAAATGAATGAAATAATTTTAATCAATCGTATTCAAATGTCAGATAAAAAATTTGAAATTTAATATCTGAAAAAATTAATAAAATTTGAAATTTAATATCTGAAAGTATTGTTTTTATTAACATTTTTTAATTGGAACCATATATAAAAATTTCGACACCAATTAAACATTTGTAAAATAAATTAGATCGCGTCACATGGCATCGCGCAGAGCGTTATCAAAAAATCCAGTTTGAATATTACATCCTGTCGAGATTTCAAGTAGCTTCGCGTTAAAAAATTCATGTATAGTATTCAATATATTTGATTAAAAAAAAAAATTCGCTCTGCTCGATTTATTAAACTATAAAGTTTAACATCTTAATTCGTACTTAGGTTAAAAAAGAAAAGTAATCTTATCCTAATGCATGTTAAGATAGTTTTTTGTTACCGCGTAACATCATTAATAAGTAACTTTAACTTTTAATTCTACGTAACTTTCTAGATAACGTAATATGGCAAAGCAGAGAACTTTATAAAAGTATCGCCAGTTTTAATATCGCGACGCGTCAAAAAATGAAATCGCATGCTATAAAAAATTTCAGCTTATATCGTTTGTCGCATATTTAGAACAGTTATAAAAAGATCTCAACTTTGCTAAGTTAAAAAGTTTAACATCTTAGCTAGATTAAGAACTTTCTAACCAAATTTGATTTGTATAATTATTTGTTGCATATTCATATTATTGACAGATATCCTTAAGAGTCCCAATTTGCTGAAGTCTGAAACTCTTCTGCACCTCCAGACTAAGTCCAGAGATGAAACCGCTAATATAAATATAAAATAGAAATAAATGTAATAGTATTCATATAAATATAAAAATATATATTTTTCAATTTTCATTTTAAAAATTGCAATAATTGTTATGAAATTACAAAAAATTAAATTTTATTTTTACATTGAATATAAAAATATATATCATGATATTTTTATTTTGTAAATTTAATTCGTCATCTTTCAAATTTTTGCATTCCTCTTACGAAATATTTTGTGTCAAACAATAAATTTTATCTTATATATGATCATTTTTACATCGAAAATATAATAATGCATTTAAGAAATATAAAATTTAATATAACAAATAAATTATACAGAATCCATTTATCTTTTTAAATTTTCACTTCTTTTTTCATCATGAATTTTAAGCAAATATGGTTTTCATTTAATTTTATATTTAACAAACTTCTTTCCTGGAAATAAAAGTTTTTAAATATTTCTTTACATTTTGCTGAATATCAATAATACAAATATTAGAAATTATGAAAAAAACATAATATTTTTAAACAAATTTTACTTGACTTTTTTCTAATAATGTATATTTTATAAGATGAAGATTGGATAACTTCTCTAAATTTTCAATTTTACATAATCAGTGGGTTGCATTAGTAGATAACATATTAAATCATTAAAATCCTTACAAGAATTAACAGTACATTAAATATGATATTCTTATTTTATATGCTACTATATATATTTATAATTTACACAAAGCTTTCATCAGAAATAATGCTATATTTTCTGTTTAGAGTAAGATCACTTCTCAAGGTATTTATTACTTGCTTGATTTCATTTAGGATCTATTTTATTATTATAAAATTATTTGCATAGTCTTCTACCTTCTCATTACAATATCATATATAACATAACAATATGACCTGTAATAGAGAATTATTTTTTAGTAAAAATAAATTGTGTTTAATTTTAATTATAAACATTTTTTATATTAATTTTTATAATCAAGTTTTCATAAGGCATTAAAACCCTAGAACAGTGGTTCTCAATCTGTGGTATGCATTTATGAAAAGATTGAGAACTGTTGCCCTAGAACATAAATGAACAGCAAAATTAACATGAATTATAATCAATACGACAGCTAGATGGAAACCTGCTTCTATTGTTAATATTAGATGGTCAGTATAATATAAAATTTTTATTCCACAAATAATTTTCTTTTTAGCCTATTTTCTAAAGGAAGATACTTATCGGATCACCTATGTTGCAACATAGGTGATCTCTTCTGTACATTCCCCAATAACAACTTTTGAACTAATTAGATTTTCAAAAAATTTGTTAATGACATTCTATCCATAAAAGTTACTCAACACTGCATCAATTAATTGCCTCTAGCTACGAACGTCTGAATAACAATAAAGTTCTAAGATATTGTCTTAATATATCCTAAGCTATTTATTTGATTTTTATGAAATCCAACAAGATGATCAGTCATGCGATTGTACTGTATATGATCTCAACAATGCATCAATTAACTCTTTATCGTCAACTATTTAAAAATGGCGGACATTCAAAATTCAAAGATTTCTTTCTAATAACTTTTGAATTATTTGATTGATTTTTATAAAATTGAAAGGTAGCCTTTATAATTTATGCCTCTTTCCAGTCAATGAGTACAATGGAACATCCATTATCCACCATGGGCCGTCCATTCTCCTGATAGGGTCAGTCGTCAGGTAGAATATGGGGTTCAACGAGTCAGGTGTGGACCCTTCTTGAAAAATGAAGGTGTGGGACCTGGGAACTGAACCCAAACCCTCCAGGACGGAAGAACAGCACAATTCCACCGTAGCAGTCCAATTTTACTGTAAGTAGCTTTAATCCTATAGATTTATCAGTTTAAAAATAGAGAACATTCAATCTTCCGAAATAAAATTGAGAAAATGATGTAAATTTATTATATTATTATTATTGAGAAAAGATGGCATTAATCGTACAGGGAAATGTAGGCTTTCCTGCAATATCCTTACAACTTTTAAAATGAAATATACAGTATTTAGATTATTATTTATCATAATTTAATGTATAAATTAATTGCATTGATGATGATACATATTTTATTCTATAAATTTTAATTATTACAAAATAAATAAAACGATCGAAAAGTAGGCGATTAGTTCTATTCATTAAATTTACTAAAGAACTACTTCAGGTTACAGTAAGACCCCCTTAACACTGTTTCAATAAAACGCGGTTTTTTTGACTTCTATATTTTTTATTGATTCCCTTTGGCGCGGTTTTTCAAACCGTTATACCACATAAACCCGAAATTGCACTAATTTGTTGCTTTGATAGTCTTATGCCGTCTCGCAATGCATTTGATATCAGTTCAGTGCAGTAAATACGAAAGTCTGCTGCAGTCACAATTCACATTTATGATCGTTCAACAATGTTATTTTACAGTTAAAATTTAGTCACTATTATGGAAATTATGAATCAGTTTATAACAAAATGATCCAAATTTTGATAGATGTTCAAAAGCAAGACAAAGTGTCATGCGATATCTCTTACTATTGACAGTTGATTGCTGAATGAAAGATGAAAAAGCAAACGATTTTTCGTTAAAGATTCTTAATGAAAAAACAAAAAGTATCAAACGAGGAAGAACTTTCCTCAACACAAATAAATTATTTACTTAATATTTTTGATTTTCATAAATGATTTATGAATAGAAATCGATATTAGCAATATAAATATCTATAATTAATGTAATACAATAGTAATAATACATGTTACAAATGTCTATAATTAATGTAATACAATAGTAATAATACATGTTACAAAATAAAATCTTTTTTGGTATATATTTTTATAAGGTATTTCACCTATTCCCATTATTTTACATGTTAGTATGACCTCATTTAATGCTGTTAGCCCTTGGTTTTTTTGGAACGTATACCCACGTTAAATGGGGTCTTACTGTATATTGTACTCTGGAAAGTTGATTGCAAGAAATGATATTAAAAATATTTAAACAGTATTTTTATTTGCAAACTAGATTCAAATGATAAAAAAATTCTATACTTTTCAAAAACTTTGAACTTAATCAGTAAGTAAATATATATTTTTAATTCATTAGCGTCAGTAGTTTCAAAACTATTTATCAAGTGCTCTTTCACAACTTATGCAACTATTTATCAGAATATATTAAATCTACAATACAGTATTTCAAATAATAATTATGTTTTTTTCAGTTAAATACTGTAATCTGAATATGTAGCCACTACATTAAGTGTAAATTAGTTAACTTTATTTAAAATTTAATTACAACAAAAAAATGTTATCTAAATATGTTAAGTATTTTTCCTCTAATCTATAAATCTTATTACAAGTTATTCTAACTTTGGACCTATTCCAGCAAAAAGTAGTTTTTCTAACTATAAATTTTCAATGAACAATAATGATTATATAAGTAAATATAACAAAAAATAAAAAATTAGCTTACTGGGCAGATGGAGATTTATATATTGAAAATGAAGACATATCAGAAAAAAGAGAAACTTATGATAATTTTATATACAATGTGTGAGCTGATAAATTATGTATAAATATATATTTATATCAAATTTCATTAATTTACTAATTAAAATAATCAGCATTTATACTAAAACTGTAATAAATAATGATAACTAACCTTTATATTTTATCCACTGATATAAAGCAAATAAATAATAATCTATTAGAAGATAGTTTTTTGCCTTACTTGAAATCAAATGTTTAATTTAAAAGTTCTTATTTTAAGATTATTTAAGCTTAAATCAATAATCGTTTTTATTAATTTTTACTTTTTATTTTTGAAAATTTAATTTTGTTGCTTAAATTTCTCAATTGTGTCAAGCTATATTAAAATGAAATCTGAATAAAAATTCAGTTTGATAGGCCAATTCATTTTTTTATTTTATATTTCTTAATATATTTATTTCCATTTTTTTAAAGTGAATTATCTTTTTATACCTTTCTAAATAATACATACCTGTATTTATGATTTTGAATAATATATTTTCAATGTTCCTTTAAAACAGAAAGTGCTGCTCCAACTGCAGCATCTTTTTCATTACATAGCACTACTGGTAAATTATATTGTTTTCTTACTTCTTCTTGTAAAATCAAATTCTTTAAAAAAGCATTACCATTTCCTATAATTCTCTGAATACCATTTTGTTGTAATACCTGAGATGAAATGAAAGATTGCAAGTTTGAAACAAGTCCTTTACAAATAGAAAAATATATTTCATTTAATTGATGAGAAGAACTATCAAGATTTAAAACTGATGCACGTTTTCCAGGTTGATATCTTTCTCCAAAAATTGTTGGATCAATAACTATATCAGATGTTATATCAGTATTATTTGTAGTTAACTTTTTCCAAATATCTTTTTCAGAAATTTCTGCTCCTAATTTAATGAAATAAAACCATTTTGATAATGAAAATTTTAATCAAAAAATTTATTAAAGAATTAAATCTAACCTAAATATTTGATCCATTGATGTAACATTTTAACAAATGCAACCAACACATTGCCTCCATTTAGAGAAGCAGCCACAGCTAAGTACTGATCATCAAAGTATGGAAAATAATCAATAATTTGATTTTCAGGAATTGGAATATCTGGGAGAAATCCTTTTTGTTTGAGAAAACTTAGTTGAGCAGATGTACTTATATTTAAAACTAATGAAATACAAAATGAAATTAAATTATTATGATAGATAATATTTAAAAAATAAATTACAAATTCTGTATTACCTATGGTTAAGTTTAAATAAATAATTTATAACTTACTGGCATCTTGTTCAGTTTCCATACTTGCTAGTACAGAACATTGAAAATCACCTAATGCAACATAAACATTACACGAAATTGGAAGATTCAACCAATTTGTTTTAGTTAGTCCAATTTTAGTTTTAGACTTGATTATAGAAGGAAGTAAATGGATAGGAAAACCTTCCTTTTTTAATCTGAAATACAACAAAATATTTAAAATTTTCATTGAAAGAATATATGATAGATATTTATTAAATTTAAAATAACAACATATCACAAAGATTTTAACATTATATAACTCAATACAAAATAGAAAATAAATTTGAAAAATTTTTTTCAAAAAGAAATATTCTAATAATGTTATATATTATAACTGTTGATTTTATTTTTGGCTTTTCTAATGAATTAAATTTTTTAAAATGTTTCAACTTCTATTATAAAAAAATCATTTACATACTAGGGTCCTAAGTGAAATTGTAATAAATATTATCAGAATATGTACATACAGTAAAACCTCAATTTTACGGACACCATCCCAAAAAATAAAATAAAATAAATATTTATACAATATTTGCATAAACTGTCTACAGTATAGCTACATTCAGCATTTGTAAAATAAAGCACTCATTTATTGCATAATGCGTATTTTTATTCACTTGTAAAATAAAGCACTCATTTATTGCATAATGCATCATTTTTATTTTCCTACATGTAACATACTTGTACATGTATGTAGGTAATTTAATTTAATTTAAAAATACTCTATGTAAATGACAGGTAATTTAATTAATTTAAAATACTCTATGTAAAATAATACAGTTTTTAGGCAAATTTTGTTTAAAATACTCTATATAAATTAATACACTTTGGCATAAGTCACATTTAATTATACAGCTATGTTGAAAATGCTAATTATAAAAAAATGTTACTTCGATTTTACGGAATTTTTATAAAAAATGTTACTTGATTTTACAGACTAGTTTTGCCCCCTATAATCCGTAAAATAGAGGTTTATGGACTTTCCGATTTTACGGACTAGTCTTGCCCCCTATAGTCCGTAAAATCAAGGTTTTACTGTATTAATATCATTTAAAAGATATATAATATTTGTCACATATCATAACTGATTTAACTTACCAAGTAATTTTATGTTAACCAATATAATAATAAAGATATTTTGAAAAAAAATCAATTTGTTATTGTTATTATTAGTAAATTACCTCTGTATAAGAAAATACAAAATAAAAAAGTAATTTCAGAACTAACTAATAATATAGTTTTATTGAAAAGAATTTTTTTTTGCATTAATAATAAAAATTGATTCACATCATAAATATTAAAATTCATTCAATTATAGAAAAAATATGAAGTTAAGATACTTAATAGGTAATAAAATACCAATAACCTCAAACCTACAAATTAATAATGAATTAATATTTACACAGATAAATGAATTATAAATCACTGCAAAAAATTAATGATGATTTCATGATATATAATTTAAATAAAAACTTTTTAATGTATAAATATTAATTCATTGTTAATTTACAGATTTGTAAGATTTCATTGATTACTGCCTATTAAGTATTATATTTTAATTATTCCTATAATATAATATACTATATATATATATATTATTAGTAACAGAGAAAATGTGGTATAGCAATGACTTGCAATATTAGAAGACAGATTCAATTCCGGGTTCCATATCTCAAGTTTTTAGGAAGTCCGGTCCCGATTCATTAACAGAGAAAATGTGGTATAGCAATGACTTGCAAGACAGATTCAATTCCGGGTTCCATATCTCAAGTTTTTAGGAAGTCCGGTCCCGATTCAATGAACCTAATCGTTAAATGTTGCCCAGGGCCGCATTTATACTTTTGGAAGCTCTAGGTGCAGCATCATTACCAGGCCACAAGTCGGCCGAATGGCCACGTGGTAAAGCATTGGCTTACCACCCTGGAGGATCTGGATTCAAATCCGGGTCCCCCACCTCAAGTTTTTCAGGAGGGGTCCGAGTCCGGCCCGTTGAACCCCATCCTTCAACCATCCGGTTGACCCCTTCACGGGTGTTGGCCAGCCTGTGATGGGCTCTACAAGTGGCCGCCGCCAGATACAGTATATCCCAAGAGGATATGCCGGCGTATTCTAATTAACCAAACCTAACCTAACCAGGCCACAAAAGAACAAGTCTATTTCAATTAATCAATTCATACGCACTTTTTTAAAGGTTATTGAAAATAAAAATCAACATTTCCATAATAACTCATTTTAATAAAATAAAAATAATAAAACATTGGCATGCATGTATTTGCATTAATAAAAATATAAAAATAAATCAATTCAAATTTAAATTTAAAAAATTTAATAATAAAGTTTTTCTTCTAGCTTTGGTTTTAGCAAATATATCTAAAATGTCTAATGTCATCATAATTAATCGAGTCGATTACAACTGATTCAATGCATAATAACACCAGGCCACATGGCCGGATTGGCCGCGTGGAAACGCTTTGGCTTTCCACTCTGGAGGATCCGGGTTCGAGTCTCGGGTCCCACCCCTTTCATGGGGGCGGGTTCGAATCCCGGGTCCCACCCCTTGAAAATATTTATCATGGGGTTGGGTTCGAATCTCGGGTCCCACCCCTTGAAAATATTTATCATGGGGTCGGGTTCGAATCTCGGGTCCCACATATCCCCGATTTTGAAACTTTTCGGGGACCGGCCCGAAAAGTCGAACGAGGCCGCGTGGAAACGCTTCGGCTTTCCACTCTGGAGGGCCCGGGTTCGAATCTCGGATCCCTCCTTGAAAATATTTATCATGGGGTCCAGGTTCGAATCTTGGGTCCCACCCCTTGAAAATATTTATCATGGGGTCCGGGCCCAGCCCGTCGATCCCCTATCTCCACAATCCGACTGACCCTTCCGCAGGGGTGGGCAGCCTTTGGACCGGGTCCCACCCCTTGAAAATATTTATCATAGGGTCCGGGCCCGGCCCATTGATCCCCGTCCTCCACAATCCGGCTGACCCCTCCGCAGAGGTGGGCCTGGTCCCACCCCTTGAAAATATTTATCATGGGGTCCGGGCCCGGCCCGTCCCACCCCTTGAAAATATTTATCATGGAGTCCGGGCCCGGCCCGTCGTCCCCTTGAAAATATTTATCATGGGGTCCGGGCCCGGCCCGTCGATCCAGCCCTTGAAAATATTTATCATGGGGTCCGGGCCCGGCCCGTCGATCCCCATCCTCCACAATCCGGTGTACCCCTCCGCAGGGGTGGGCAGCCTGTGGAAGGGCTTGTTTCGCCCCGTACATAGTATTCTACCTGAATGGAGTGTGGCGTCATCTGTTGACAAAGTTAGTATTCTCCCTGAATGGAAAGTGGCGTCATCTGTTAACAAAAATAGTATTCTACTAGAATGGAGTGGCGTCATCTGTTGGCCAAAAATAAAAATAGCTATTTACCGCTAGCAGGGGTGGACAGCCTGTGGAAGGGCTTGTTTCGCCCCGTCACTTAGTATTCTCAAATAGCCTGTGGAAGGGCTTGTTTCGCCCCGTCACTTAGTATTCTCCCTGAGAAAAGTGGCGTCATCTGATAACAGAAAGAAAAAACACCAGGCCACTTGATTTATTGGGTGTGAGTTGCTTTCTAAGTCAATTTTTATTCATTTCAATCATGGTTTTAATCAAGGTTTCAATACTGTAAACGAGCGTTCAGCATTTGCATTTGAAATAGACACCTTGTCAAAATATTTTTAAAATTGTTTCTGCATTCGGAAAAGTAGATAATTTGTACATATTTTTAATGGAAGAATTTTCTTCCTTTATCGTTATTAAAAATTACTTAATTTCATCGATATAAATTTTCCTGATCCAATATCAATCCCATGTTGTAAAATTTTGTTAATATTAGTCTTATACTTGTCTTGATCTATATCTTTCGTCAATAAAAGTATCAAACATACCTAATAAGTCTAAATAGCTCTTTCATTAATTTCCAAAATTAGCTTATCGCAAGTGACATTAAAAACATTAACAACGAAATTTTCTTTCCAATGTCTCATCGTTGTTGTGAAACTTCCATTCATTTTTTTCGTTTTTCTATTCTTTTCTTCTCATCTTTAAAATTTTGTCTCATTTGTATAAATTAGCTTCTTCATTTAAAACAGAAAACTATTTCTTATAATTAAAATAAAACCAACTAAAGACTGTAAACAAATTATAAGATAATAACAAATCCATATCGTGATCTTGTAGAGATTCATTAGTAGCATATATTCGTTGTAAAATTTTGTCCCGCATAGCTGTTAAAATTACTGTTTATAATTTATCAATATGTTCGGCCAATGATGGGCTCTCTAATTTAGAAATAGGTTTTTCGTGATTAGAGAAAATAATGCCTCTTTAATTTATTATAGCCATGTTTCAAAGCCAATACAACGCCAGTCTTGCGGATCATCTTCTATCAGTTAGTCTTTTAACTGTTAAAGATTTTTTCTAAATGTTTAAGAAGTATACCACTTTTGTTGAAGATGAAAAGTATTATAATTATATACATTTTTGAATAAAACAAAAATATTGCGCGGCTTCCGGACAGGATTTCGAGGCATAGTTGCCAATTAAATTTAAGAAATGACTACAGCATGGTATATAATGTGCAGAAGTATTGTGATTTATCGGTCTAGATTCTAAACCTGTATACACACTTTTCATATTGGTAGCGTTATCATGGCTTTGACTTCTGCACATTTTTATCTCCAAGATAATCTATTTAATTTTTTAATATATATCTTCTAAATATAAGGAATTTATGTTGTGTAATACTTATGAATTTGTCCAAA
The DNA here is from genome assembly GCA_000484575.1 of Olivierus martensii. Taxonomy (NCBI): domain Eukaryota; kingdom Metazoa; phylum Arthropoda; class Arachnida; order Scorpiones; family Buthidae; genus Olivierus; species Olivierus martensii. The sequence continues at coordinate 65,920 of AYEL01070425.1, forward strand.
TTTGTGAAGGGGAAGGCACAATTTTTCAATGGGCTCTAGATTTATATTATGGATTTATATTTAAAAATAAGATTTTTATTTTGCAATTATAACTAGGCTGTTTTCTATATTGTTATTTGTGAGGAATAAGATTTTAAAATTTGGCTCCATAGACAGTAGATCTCAGCTTACACCTAATGCGCCTTATGGTAAATGCGGCCCTGTTGCCGCCAGATAAAATACATTCATGCATAATATTGCGATTAGTCAGCTGGATTGACCACATGGAAACGCTTCGGTTAGGTTAGGTTAGGTTAGTTTAGCTGCCATATCGCACGTGGGATATTCTATATCTGGTGGCGGCCACTTACAGCGCCCATCAGAGGCTTGCCAATATCCATGATGGGGTCAACCAGATGGTTGAAGGATGGGTTCAACGGCTGGACCCGGACCCCTCCCGTAAAAATGGAGTGTGGGACCCGGATTTGAACTCGGATCCTCCAGGGTGGATGGTTGAAGGATGGGTTCAACGGCTGGACCGGACCCCTCCCGTAAAAATGGAGTGTGGGACCCGGATTTGAACTCGGATCCTCCAGGGTAGTAAGCCACAGCTTTACCACGTGGCCATCCGTTGAACGGAAACGCTTCCGCATTCCATTCTGGAGGATCCGGGTTCGATTCTCGAGTAATCCAGAATCATCCATTCTGGGTCCTTCCTTGGAAATATTTATCTTGGGGACAGGACTGATCCGTCAATCCTCGCTCTCCACAATCCGGTTGATCCCTCCGCAGGAATGAACAGTTTGCGGAAGATCTTGTTTCGCCCCGCCACTTAGTACTCTATTTGAGTGGAAAGTAACGACGTTTGTTACAAGAAAAACCTAATCTCAGTAACATTGGTTTGAAAGTGATATAATACGAAAAAGAATTTTAAGTAACGTCTTTATTATTAATAAGTATAATTAGAGATTTTTTATACAAAAAAAATCTTACTTAACTTAAAAGAACCTTCAAAAGTAAATACTGTATGAGGTTACGTTCATATAACTTATTTTCCAATGTTTGTTTAGTTGGCGACTCCTTTTTAACGAATTGGAAGACAATGATGTTATCGCAGCCTTAACGTCATAAACATAATTTTATGCTTTTGATACTTATTTGTTTTAATGATAGAGAATTTTCCCCATATAAAATATATATAAGAAATCTAATGAATCAGAATTAGAAAAATATTTTCTCATATGATTTTCATTATTAGTTGTATAGTATAAATTACATTCAACATATAATTTTTATTGTGTGTGGCTTTATGTCGCTTTCACTGGGCGAATACTAAATGCAGAGTAAACGGCAGACATCTGCCGTATTGGCCGAGTGGAAACGTTTAGGTCAAGGGTTCCCAAAGTTTTTCCTGGGTGAGCCAAATTGTAAATTCCAAAATATTTGACTGGCCAAAAAATGTTATGGAAAAATATGTTCAAATCGATAAAAAGTTAGACACAAGGGAAAGATTTTAAACTTATAATAAAAATGCTCAAAAAGTATAGTTTTAATAAAGTTATTGATTTTTAAGCTGCTTCTGTCTTACTTCTGCAGAAATAATTTTTTAAAAATCAATATTTCTTTTTAATATAGGATTATTTCTAAAAGCTTTAGCTAAATTTAAATCATAGATGCTATTCATCAAAACAAAGCTAAAAATCCATATAAACATGGGTCCAGAAATGTTTCCTTTTTTAAACAACAGAGTATAAAAATATATACTGGTAATTTAATAGTACTCTTAATTTCATAATCTAGTAAATTGCAATCAACTGTAAAAGATGAACTATACATTAATCATAACTATGCAAGCTACTTGAATAATCCATAATTTCGTTCTCTTTTGCAAGTATTGTATGTGCAACCTATGCTTTTACATTGTGTTACCTTGAAAAGGAAATATTTCTGAACTTATGTTTATATGAACTTTTTGCTTTGTTTTGATCACTTTAAGGCAAGGGTTCCAAAAGTTTTGCATAGATGGGCTAAATTGTAAATTCTAAAATATTTGGCGGGCCAAAAAAAGTGTTATTGAAATATACGTTCAAATCAGTAAAAAGTTAGACAAAATGGGAAGATTTATACTAATTTTATAACATAATCGTTCTCTATTTATGACAATAATTACTTTTTATTACAAACTGTTTAAAATAACACCTGTTCTTTATTTATGACAATAATTACTTTTTATTACAAAGTGTTTAAAATAACACATTTCAAAAATAATTCAACAAAAATAACTTAAATGGAAATAAAAAACGAAAAATATAAAAAATTCATCAATCTGAAGTGAATGCCTAATAAAAGAGAAAATAATAATAAATTCATCGATATGAAGTGTGTAACTTGTGCAGTTTTTTATTACAATAAATAAATTCATCAATCTGAAGTGTGTGACTTGTGCATGTTTTCATTTAAGTAATATCATTGAGCCTTAGTTCTAAGTTGGTTGAATGTATTCTTAACATCGCTGGTAAATGTTCATCAGTTAATTTTGATCTCAATTTGGACTTATTAATACGTATTGAGAATGTTTTTCACATATGTAAGTGCTTCCAAATAATGAAAACCTCAGTTAATTTTGATCTCAATTTGGACTTATTAATACTCATGATTGAAGTCTTGTAAAAGTTCACCAGTTAATTTTGATCTCAATTTGGACTTATTAATACTCATGATTGAGAAAGATTTTACATATATAAAGTGCTTCCAAATAACATATTTGGAAGCACTTATACATATATTTTTTTAACTTTACAATATTTCGCATATATATGTGCTTCCAAATAATGAAAACATATTTGGAAAAGTTTTTCGCATATATAAGTGCTTCCAAATAATGAAAACATATTTGGAAGATTTTCGCATATATAAGTGCTTTCAAATAATGAAAACATATTTGGAAGCCTTACTTCATATATATAAGTGCTTCCAAATAATGAAAACATATTTGGAAGCACTTATTATATATTAGTGCTTCCAAATAATGAAAACATATTTGGAAGCACTTATACATGTAATTTTTAACTGAACAGATCGGAAGAGCGGTTCAGCAGGAATGCCGAGACCAACCGAACAATTTTTAATTATAAGATGGTAAAATTTATTAGTTTACATTTTTGTATTTGGAAGCACTTATACATGTATTTTTTTAACTGAACAATTTTTAATATTGATAAAATTTATTTATTTTTTTGTAAAAATGAAAATGATCTCTATGAATTCAAGATCGTGGATGATCTGATATCACAAGCTGCATTTCTAGGGTTTGAGGGCTGCATTTGGTCCACGGGTCGCACTTTGGGAACCCCTGCTTTAAGGAATACCTTATGTAGGAATTTTTGTGACAAGATTTTATATAATTTTATTAAAAAATTATAAAAACATTATATAAAAAGTTCATATGGGAAAATTATAAATAATATTCTTAGAGAGACAATTTCTTATATTTTATTCTTATTTTGTTACAAATTGATATCAGTCTTTGTAAAGATTTAGTTTTTACTTAATTTATAGAAAAATGTTAAAAATATTCGATTAATTATATAAATTCAAAATTAAAAAGTAATATAATAATATTGAGAATTCATTAAAGATCAAATTGATCTTACTATAGCCATATGTATTTGTCTTTATATATAGCTAAGCCTAAAATAAATACCGGTATTACTGTCATAGGGCTGACAAGTGTGAGAAATTAATAAACTTTCTCATGAATAATTGAAAGGTTTTGATTAATCCATTATATAACTTTTGAACATATATAAGTGATAAATTATTTGAAAATGATTCTAGTTAAACTGAAAATGATCTAGTTTAAAAAAATCTGAAGACAATTATGAAATACTTAGATATCTTCAGATTTTTTTATTCAATACTGTATTTAGATTTCAATATTATACTATGATGTGCATACATAATATTAATAGTGAAAATATTTTGAAAGCATATTGTCTGTTCTGATTAATTTAATTTGAATTTCAATGATGATTTAATAGTTCTATTTATATAAAAATCAATAAGAAAAAACTTTAGATATAAAAAATCTATATTTGAACTTATAGAAGAGAGGTATATTAGTCAGAGTATTTAAATTTTAATCTAATTGCTCTTATCTATTTTTTATACAAGATCATCTAAACTTAAGTTCCTGGCAATGCTGCATAAGTTAAATTTTATATAAACAAAGTTATCTATGTAAGTTATTACATAATTGCAATGGTAAAATTAAAAGCATGATTTCATACTTTTAATTTTACCATGGCAATTATGTAATAACTTATATAGATTATGATTTCATGATATATACGTGAACATATATCATGTTATATATAACATGATATATGTTCATGTATATATGTTCTGTCTTTTAGAACAGAAGATATAACTAACATAATCCAATGTATAATTTACATCATATTATGATAAATGTTATGACATTTAACACATTTAGTATTGATAATCATCAATAGTAGCATTTTTGAAAGTAATATTAATTATTGTTGCAATAGTTCATAACAATTGTTGCAATACAAAATTGCAGTATTAAAAAGTATACTAAATTATAACAGTTGTTTTTAAAATATTTTGTGTGTTAAATTTTTATGTAAAGTTTTTGAGTAGCTCCTATATATTCAAATCTGATGAGAACAGACCAATGACTTGAAAGCTTTTGTTAGCATGTTCAAATATTTCCACATCTTCACTTCTGAAAGACATGAGAATCCAAGTGGTTTTTGTCCAGCTCCTATTTGACATGTTTATTTTCTCTTATTTTATGGATTTCATTCAAACATTTGAGAGGTAATATTTCTTCAAAATATGAACATTTTAAAATAAAAAAAAAAAAGGATAAAATTTATACCTATAATTAATGATGCCAATAAAATATTCTAAATTATTTCAGAAACTCATGAAAAATTAGAATAACATAGTGAGATTTAATTAAATATTTTCTAGGAAATCAAATAATATTTTATGCATCTATATCTTAAAAAGAATCTAAAACAATTTGCAAAATTTTCTATATGCTTTTATTTTCAATTTATTTAAGTTAATTAACCAATAGTAAGATTCAATAATCCCTACTTGATAGTGTTCAATACAATATTGTATCTACATTAAGTGCAAATGCAGGTAATTCCCAATTTATGTCAATAGATTGTTTAGTAAAACCTTATGTAAGTCAAAAACATAAGATCATAACTTCAGATCTACCATATTCAGTAATCTATTAGAAAGTCACAAAAATATTAAAAATAGTTATATTAAAGTATAAGCACATACTTAGCTGTGCTCCCATGTCTTCAGTTTATCACGAGACATCCAAATACAGATCCAGGTTGTTAAATAAAACTACTAATAAGTCCATAAAACATATACATATGATAAATGATGAAATTAGAAAAAAAAAGTCATATCTCTGCATTATAGTTTTATCCACTATGATCAATATATTTTTCTTATAAGTCAAGGAATTTTTTATATAAATACAGATCTACATAAGTCAGACTGCCTGTATTTTGGTAGACTGAATATTCTTGTACTCATTAACATTCAAATACAGACTTTGGTTCATATATATTTATTAGCCTCTCTCAATCATCCATCAGTAAAAGCTGTAAATTATCTTAATAAATGCAGAAATTTTAGACTTCTATCCAACAAGCCTATCCATATTTAAAATAACTTTTAATTTAATAAAATCTGAATTGATGTTTAAATTTTTTCAAATTATAACTGTATATAAATCTATATTTAGCATAATTCCTGAAAACATTTTTGTATTTATTTTGTAGAAAATTTTAAAAAATTTGAGCATTTTATTAATTTGTATTAACATCATATTATTGTGATTCAATTATAAATAATTGTCCATTACTATAATTTACTAATTTATTGAATATAACAATCATATGATAATTGTATTAACATCATATTATTGTGATTCAATAATAAATAATTGTCCATTACTATAATTTACTAATTTATTGAATATAACAATCATATGATAAATTTCTGCTGTTCTGCAAGTTAACTTTTTATGTCATATCAAAAACGCTATTCAGAAATTACTTTTGTAAAAACCAACCTTTCATGATTCCAAGTACCGGTAACAGGATCAAAATAACCCCAACTAGAAGCATTCTGATCACACATAACAGGCTCATCCAAGCGACATAAATAAGCAACCAACAGGTCCTGAATGGTAGCACATCTATTAAATTTTGCAAGAAATTGTGGTTGATTTCGTAAAAACCAAAATATCGTACAACATCCAAAACCAGTGCTCAATCGAACATGGGAAAGCGGTACAGGAAGACTAGAGAGAAAATCTGAATGGCAGCGATCGTCCATCCAAGTATAAAGTGGACTAATTTCAATATCTTCAAAAATAGAACAAAAATTCTTCCAAATTTCAGTTTGTTTCCAAAAAACGCAACCATGCATCTGTCCACAGACAGCAACAGAACGAACACGTGATAATTGGTCAGAAGAAAATTTCATACAACATTCTTCTAGAGTTTTAAATACCTTTTTGACATCTTGCAAGTTTCCTAAGTCTGTAGATATCTCTGCATTTGTTTCCGATGAGACGATCTTTTCCACATTATGAGTTATTTTATTAAGTAAACATATTTTAACGCTTGTAGTTCCTAAGTCAATTCCCATAATATATAACTGATTTTCTATAGAAGCCATATTTATTAAATAAAAACGCCCATTAAACTATGTTAGGTAAAATTCAACACGAAACAAACTTGCGCTTATTTCTGACAGTGTCATCTATCGAATATAATTAGAAACATTAAAATATGGGAACCTAACATGTTACATGTTTAACCTTGAGTTTAGTACCGGATTGGTCGCATGGAAATCCTATGAGTTTGCATCTTGAAGACTTTAATTCTATTTCCACTCCTTATAAATTTCTTTCATGGGATAAGGGCCCGAGCCCATCGGCCCCCATCCTCTACAATCCAGATGATCCTTCTGCAGTGACAGGGATAGCTCCGCCACTTAGCACTTTATTGAAAGGAATGTGGCGCCATCCATTGACAAAAAAACTCAATACATGAACAAGCTCGAATTTAAATGTTTTGCTTGATAGTTTGTTTAATATATTAAATTTGTTAATTTACGCTCAGTACAAATTTTTAAAAACTAGCAATGTAATATTCATAGATTTTTGCAACATTTAAATATCTTCAGATAAAAATTTAACATTTCAAAAATAAGACGCCAATATTTAATTTTAAAAGATTAATCATTTAATTCAGATTTTAATCTTACGTAATTTAGTTAAAATTTATTTTAACAAGCTCCACAGTATGAATGGAATTTACATTCCATCTTTTCTACTTCGTTATTAGGATTAGTAGTAATCAAATCTCTAGTAAAAGAATAAATTTCACTGAAAATTTGATCTCTGCAATTAATTAATTTATTAATTAATTTAAGTAGAAAACTAACTAATACAAATTCATGTTTTGTTTTCCCCCTTGATTCAGGCAGAGAAATTGCTAAATTTCCTTACGAAATTATTATTAAAACGAATCATTTATTCCATCAATTTAAATAAACATATGAAAAAATTAATACACAAATTTAATTACAGATAAATAATTTTATCGGAAAAAATTCTCTGAAGAATGCAATTTTGACGAAACGGACAATTTTCTATTAGAAGAATTCATTTTATCATACTAAAAAATAATGAGTACTTAGAATTATATTAAAATTTCATAAAGTTTTCGTCAGTTTAAATAAAATTATTTATATAATCAAGGGACACAGCAGTGCGCCGGGCCTAAGTTCGCTCGCCGCACACCGTGTAAGAGTGGATTCATGGTGGAAATATACAAGGTGTGCTATTCTCAGAGCTCATTTTCTTATGATCTGCGCATACAGTCAACGTTAAATATTAATTTTTCTACATTTAGTATGAGCAAATTTGTTGGTAATATAGGATGCATCCATTTCACGCAGAAATTTATGTTCAAAGTTACACTAAGTCAAGTTCTTATGCTCTTTCTCTAACAATTTCATGATACCAATGAAAAGGCAGTAAATATGGCATAAAACACAAGATCATTGGTTTAACGCTCGTATTAGATGACCAAAAAATTATGTACATATTGGCCCGTAGCAAATGCTACTTTTGCTACTATGTTAATCCGACACTATCTGGCGGATTAACGAGAACAAATACAATACCAAAAGGGATATTTGTTTAGACCAGGGGTTCCCAAAGTGCGGCCCGCGATGTCAGATAATCCGCGATCTTGAATTCATAGAAATTTAAATTTTTACAAAAAAAATTTTATCATATGTATTTTTAATTGAACAATTTTTAATTATAATAAGTGCTTCCAAATATGTTTTCATTATTTGGAAGCACTTATGCGAAAAACTTTCTCAATCATGAGTATTAATAAAACCAAATTGTGATCAAAATTGACTGATGAACATTTACAAGACATGTTAAGAATACATTCATCAACCGACTTAGAATCAAGGCTCAATATTATTATTAAAAAAAACAACTGCATAAGTCACACACTTCAGATTGAGGAATTTATTATTTGTTTCTTTTTTTATTTGAAATTATTTAGTTATTTTTGTTTAATTATTTTAGATTTCTTTTTTTTATTTGAAATTATTTAGTTATTTTTGTTTAATTATTTTTGAACTATTATTTAACATTATTTAGTTATTTTTTAATTATTTTTGAAATGTGTTATTTTAAACAGTTTTGTAATAAATAGTAATTATTGTCTTAAATAAAGAACGATTGTTATGAAATTAGTATAAATTTTCCCTTGTGTCTACTTTTTATCGATTTGAACGTAATTTTCCATAACACTTTTTTTGGCCCGCCACCTATTTTGGAATTTACAATTTGGCCCACATACGCAAAACTTTGGAAACCCCTGCCATATACCTTTTATTACAAAAAATTATATTTATGTCAAACTTTTCGCGGCTCCCTTTGCACTAGTGTGCGCCTCCAAGTGCGCTTGCAAGTAGTTATAGATATTTGAATTTATAAAATTTTAATGAAAGTTTTCGTTTTTGTACAGAATATATGATTTTTTAACGCTTAATAGAAAATAAAGGATTGATAGCGAGGAATTAAATTAAAAATACATGTATAATTAAGCGATTATGTAGTAATCATATATTTTTGTAATATGTTCATTTAATTACACAATGTTTTTAATTATCCTATCTATATTTCTGAACCTTACTCTAAAAGTGTATTTAAAAAATTTAAATGACATGTGGCCCGCGGCAATCTTATAGGCTCACTAAATGGTCCTTGAATTAAAATGAGTTTGACATGCCTACTGTATAGTTTTTTTAGAAATGTTAAGTTTGGATACTAAATATAAATGTACTGTATTTTATTAAATTTAATAAATTTGGAAGTCATTTTCATTGCTATACTATACGTGTTTTCGATAAACCGCCAAAATCGCCCCAAACGGATGGTGGCGTCTTATCCAGGTTTGACTGTAATAGGATATCAGATATGGGGAAATACTGTATATTCTGTACAATATACAAAAAAAGAATTTCTTCTAATAGACTTTACGTTATTATAATACAAGATAGTTTTCTCAGTATCCCTACTATCAGTGCCGGCTCAAGATACGATCAAGCGGAGCGCCCGCTCAGAGAGCTGATATTTTAGTGGCGCCAAAGGGCACTGGCACATTTTGTGTTTTATTATTATTATTGTAGTAAGGCCGGTTCCCACTAATGCGGAACCGCAATGGAAAATCCGCTGATGACGAAAGCAGTGCGGTTTTGACGTCATAATCATTTATATAACAATTTCAGAAACAGAAGTTTTATATAAATTACGGAAACTTCCGTATAAAAAACGTAAAATGCACTGATATAATAAAACTTTTTTAAATTTTCATCCAAAATGATCTTGATTATCACTTTACATAAGATCTAAAAATTACAATAATTCATAATGCTACTCTTAATCTAGTAATAAAAAAATGAGCATAACTAAAAAATTTAGGTTTTGAATTTTTATCTTAAAAAAGGAAGCAGACTTGCAAATCAACAATGAAATGTTTTAAGATTTAAACTTTCAGTTCACAGATTTTATTATTTTTTAACCATTTTAATTGTATATTAAGCTCAGAAATACATGCATCCTAAATTCTATGTATATAAATTTTAGAAGCATTAAATAAAAAGCATTTCTTGATTTTTTTGGACAAATTGAAGAAAGAATTACTGCTTAAAGTGGACATGGTCAACATCAGTTCTTCAATTGCCAAGGCACTTCAACAATGATAGAAAGGTACATGTTGATAAAAATTGATAAGTAAGGTTTTAATATACTTCTTTTTTTACTAACTTTTTAAAGCCATTATTTTAAATAATGGCTTTAAAAAGTGATCATGAATATCATCTTTAGCATAATATATTATATCAATCAAATAAACTAAGAAAAGATTATTATAGTAAAGAAGTATCAAAAATAAAATATAACATTTGATTCTCTCAATGAAATTTCACAAATTCAAAAACTAAAATCAAAATTTTTAAAATTGAAGTAAATTTTAACATATTATATTAGCTGATATTTCTATAATAATAATTTTAAAATAGTCAAAAACATGATGCTTCATTTAAATTAAATTTGTCCATCAATTACAATAGAAGAAAATTATAAAAAAGGCAACATAAATTATTTAAAAATTTATTTATTCATATTACAATAATCTATGGTTTTCTGTTGATTTATCATTTGCATTGCCACACTCATACATTAAAAAATATATACATTAAATAAATTTTGCAAAATTGGTTCATCTATAATAAAAAAAATCAAATATCTATAAAATTATTTGTTGTATTTTTTGAAAGTTTAAAAAAAAAACATATTTAAAATAAAATGCATTTATAAATAAAAATATAAATTTTTCCTCTAAAATAAAAACATTTGATAGGCTTGAAAGCATAAAATTTCCTTATTCAAATATTTTACATAAATATGACAGTTAACTAAATCAAGATGTCCTAATTTTATAATTTATCTTTAAGAGAAGAAATAACATATTTATAAAATATTTGCAAATTATATCATAACTAAACAGTTAGAATGTCTGATAACTTCCTAGTATAAACAAGCTTATCTTTCTGAAGGAAAAAATATAAAATGAAGTTTTATAACACTAATTTTAACTGAATATTTTTTTTAAATTTATGAATCCTTCTAATAAATTTTTTTTTACAAAACAAATTCATAAAATCATGTTTAAATTTAATCTATTTATAGTTTATATTTAAACTATTAATGGATATTTTAAAATAAGTGATTTTTAATTATTATTCAGTCAGATGGCTTAATCAGTCAGTCTATGGGAAAGATTTAATCTAAAATAATGTTTTGAGGAGATTGTTATGGTGAAACCTTAATTGGAATAAATACTTTTAAGTCTTCTCTACAATTACATGTTCTTGGAAGTAGCTTAATATCAAAATTTTACTTTTATGGAAGTTTCGGAAGTGCAATATGCATTTTGAGTGAATATTTCAGATTGTTTTAATGATCATTTTACATTAATAAATAAATATTCCCTGATTTACACATCAATTTCTGTAAATCTGATTTCTATCATCATAAAATGTTTTCCATAATTTCCTTTTTATATATAGTAACATATACTGTATTCATAAATTAAAAATGTGAACCCGAATTTTAAATATTATAAATCAACATTTTGATTAATATTTTATGCATTACAAGTAGTATTTAACTTAAGACAGGGTTCAGTTTCGAATCCTGTCTTTGTCAGTCAGAGCAGTCGTAAGTTGTAAATGCCCAAAATTTATAACTTTCTCACTAATAACATTTACTAAGATAATATACATTATCTTAATAAGCATAACAAACACAAAACTATAAGAACCAGACACAAAAAAAAATATATCCATATATCAGATCATTGAGATCAGGAATCAAACCAAAGTTAATTGCATTGACCAACGGTAGAATTAAACATTTATTGATGATATTATATGAGTGATCATAAGTTACAGTAAGTTTTGATACTTATGCTTTAAAAACAATATTTATAAGTTAATGCACAGTATTACAATCATCATATAATTAGTATAGAAAAATTATTATGAAATTACTGGCAATAGTTATTATTATTGATAGTTAACTCTTCATAATTGAAGTTATTGAATATCAACTATCATTTGATGTAATATATATATAGTTAAATATTATTTCAATAATTATATATCCTGCCTAGTATATAAACTAAATATACAATATATAATATTATTATATCAAAATTAAAAATTATGCATAATTTAATGTAGAAAATATTGCCAGGAATGTAAATCAGAGAACACCTATACAGACAATAATTATATATCCTGCCTAGTATATAAACTAAATATACAATATAACATGTTATTATATCAAAATTAAAAACTATGCATAATTTAATGTAGAAAATATTGCCAGGAATGTAAATCAGAGAACACCTATACAGTTTATGCATTCAATATTAATATATTTCATTTAAAAATTTTATTTAATGTATTTGTATTGAATTCTAATAATTTATGTTTCAGCATTGTTTTATTTTACCACCATATATCATTATTAGTAAAAAGCCCCAATGATTATAGTGTTTTATATAAAAAAAATTTATTTCACAAAAAATATTTTAAAACCAATTTAAAAAAAAAAAACTTCTGTCATAGAAAATTTTTAGAACACTAAAATTTGTGTTTTACGCTGTATATATAGAATTTCAAAGAGCAGGTGGAATAAATTGGTTTTGTATTAAATATGTCATAATAGCAGCAATAACCAACCAAAATTACAATTTATGTTAAATATAGAACAGCAAATTGCAACTTTCATGTAATAAATTCATTCTTATTAATGTTTCCTAGAAAAGTTTATTGGTTCTATTTTCAGGAATTTCATATAATCAAAGATATTGAATTATCTGAGTTGGAAATCAATTTATATTAAAAATAATTTTGTATACCAATAACTTTTATTACCAGGTCATTTTATTCTTTAAAAACACTTTTAAAGTTTAAATGGCATAATTTATTTTTGAACTCTAGACAAGACAAATGCCATTTAAATACAATAATTGTCATCATTAAAAGCGGATGAATGCAGTTCAATGTCATTGGAATAAAATGAAAATTAATCAAGTAGTCTATATAACTATAGAAAAACACGTGGATAAAACTTATTCACACGCTTATTTTATATTTAATTAATTATTAAAAGAATACAAAAAATAAAAGTCCGAAAGACGTGCAAACTCAAACTTTCACCCTTTCAACCCACACAAAAGAACTCACCCAAAAGATGACGTTAAATCCGAAGATTAAATACTTTAAACAGCAACTAATTTCCGTCTTATCCCTCCGATGCCTTCTGCCAGACATATTCGCACCCAAAGCGATTCTAGTTTCGGTGCGTTTTGATCTTTCGCTCACCATCACCACAGCTCCAAAATACTTTCTCTCAAATCTGTCGCCATTGTTTTTGCGGGTCAGCGCCCTCTGGTGTGAGAATATATACTTACTTCAAAAAAAAAAATCGCATAAAACTGCAAAAATACGAAAGAAAATAATAAAAAACTAATGATGTCACTCGAATGTAACCAATAATCTCACTGGTTTTATCGCATTAAAGATTATAAAGAGGCTAATGGACATTTTCGTTTTATCTCCCGCCACTTTTATTCAAAAGCACGTGTATTCGTGTAAGGTATGGAGATAAACAAAATTAATGGTTTGTTTTTTAATTTTGTTGTTATTAAAACTTAATTATTTATATTTATAATTAGCAATATAAACCTTTAACGTGCTTAAATTTAATAATTTGTATTTTCAGCTATCATCCGGTTAATAGTGATCATTAAAATCCCAACTTTTAAATCATTTTGTGCAGTTTATCCTATGCAATGACATAACTGAGAAAGATTTTTGGGAACCACAGTATCCTTGAAAGTAATACAGGATTAAAATGCTTTCATTCAACCGACAATTCTGCGAATCCAGGATGTATGTATATCCATTTAATAGGTCAGTCATCTTTTATATATATTAAGTCATTGCCTGACCTAACTAGTTTCAGTGATGCAGGCAATGGCATATGTTTAGCGAAAACGGTTAAATAATATTATTTTAACACGATGACTAATAGGATATTGAATCAGAAAATATTTAGATTCGATCTCCGTTCGTGATCGAGTTGACCTCAATCTATTTAGCATTGAGACGAGTTCGAAGTTGACGAACGTTTTTAAAAAATTAACAACACATTAAGAACGAAAAAAATTCATTTGATTTTATCTTTAAAAATGGTTGCATTTGCTGATAACGTTGAATATTTTTCGTAAACGATTTGAATATCGGAGGTCATCGATTGATAAACTTCTTACTTCGATGTAAATGGAGCATGGTCAACTTAAATATATTTTTTATATTAATTTTCAAAAATAAACATTTAAAGCAAACAATATTCTGCTCGGTACCGGCTCCAGAATTTTTACCGCCCCCTCAAATTCTCAGTTTTGAAAACACTAAATGCTCCAGCGCCCCGAGTGGGCGCTCCGCTCGATCGTATGTTGAGCCGGCCCTGAGACTGCTTATTAATATTTTAGGCATAGCTGTAAATTAAACAAATCCTTATACGCGGAAGTCGTTTATTTTTATTATCTCCTTTATAAAGAAAAGTGAAACTTGTATGATCGCCAATGTGTTTAATTTTATTTTTTATTTATTTTTATTATCTCCTTTATAAAGAAAAGTGAAACTTGTATGATCGCCAATGTGTTTTTCTGAATTTCTCATTCATGTAAATAAATTTCATTTGCAATTAAATTTTTATTGATTTAAAGCTAAAAAATTCAATATTTAAAAAATATATAACTGAATTCATAATAAAAATAGTAGTAATTCTGAATATTTTAATGATATTTTTAGTTTTATGAATTCAGTATTTTTTAATATTCAATTTTTTAAATACACTAATAAATATTGTATTTAAATGAACAGTTAGAATTCATTTATAATAATAAAAATGATAATTTTTGAAATATTCTGTAGGAAAAATACTCATGATTTTTCAAAGAATTGATAACTATTATTAATTCCTTGAAATTTTATTGAAATTAATGACAATTTCATTTTTGATTTTTAATGAAATTTAAAATTGTTGGATAATGAGTTATTCTTATAAATCAAGAGAAAGATGTATTTTATTATTATTATTATTATTATTATTATTAATAATAACAACTTCGGAATATTTTTAATATATATTAGCAAGAACAAATGGATTATCAAATAATACTATCTCCATCAACTGTACATAATCATAAAAGAAAAAGGCAGAGGGAAATTGCTCATTGTTTATCAATAGATACAATTTCTGATAAAGAGAGTTCTTCACATCCATCTAAATTGCAAAACATTGAAGGAAATAATTCTACAATTAATTCCTCTACATTTGACGATATATTTTCACCAGATGGTTCATTTTCAATAGGTAGGTTTTGTTTAATAATTTGAGAGATTTTTTCTTTTTAGCTTACTATTTCTTATTTGAAGTTTGCATTTACTACTAAAAAATTTTTTTATATTTCAAATAGTTTGAAAATTTTCCAAATATAAAGCTTTAAATTTTACACAAAAGTTAATGAAATAATTCTAATATGCTGCATTGAATAGCCAATAATAGTTTTTGTTGCAAAAATGTGACAATAAATAGTATGTTAGTTTTCTTGCAATTTGTATATAATCCAAAATATAAAAAAATTCTTTTAATTTTTGAATTATATAAAACTTTATATATAATAATGAATTTTTAATTAAGAAAAATTAATAAAAATCCTTTAAACAGTGCTATTTTAAAATAGCAATTTGTCTATAGAAGCTTAATATATTATTATATTTTTCTATGTAATATTTTTTACTCTGTTCCCATCATTTTAATTATAAAAGATCTTCAATTTATGACATTCTGACTTAAGATGGCAATTATTTATAACAAAAATTCTTATTTAAGATTGTTGCTATCAAAGAATTTTACTATGCCATTTGATGATCACATGAGAAAGTGGATGATTTGCTATCTGGATGATTCAGTTTTGATTCTGAATTCCACACTTCCAGCTTTTATCAATAAGATTGATGGTCTAGTCTGTTGAATCTCATCCTTATCCCGATAACTGACTCCTGGTATTACTGCCAGTTGTACTCAACCAGATGACATACTAGTGATAACAAAAGGGAATAAATACACTCCGCCCTTGATTTACATGGTAAATACGTTCCTGGAAAAATCGTGCAAACCGAAACCGTGTAAAACGAGACATAGAATTCATTCAAAATAGAAGGATATGTTCAATTAAACTGTAAACTGTGTAAATCGATCTAAAGAAGATAATGGAAAGTCAAGGATATGTTCTTTATAACCGTGTAAAATGAGATAAGGATTAAAGGAGAAAAAGAGAATTGGTTCATTAATTTTTAAAGACAATTTAATGCTTATACTATTTCAATTTATTTTTGAAAATGAAAACATAAACATTAATTAATATCGAATTTGATACAAAAAAACAAATTAACAATATTCCGTACAAATAAAAACAATAAAAGCATTCAGATATAAATAGGTGAGCTGCAAGCGTGAGTTGTTTAGTTGAACTGCGAGACTTGGACAGTAAAAATTAATAGTGAGCGATATATTGTAAAAGCAAAAGTGGACTAAGAAGAACTGTGAGTTATTCTGAATTAAAGACAAATTAGTGTTATATGATATAATTATCGGATTTTGTATTGAATTTAGTTATAGTGAAACAAGATTATTTCGTTTTGAGTGTAAATAAATTGGACCATACGAAATATAGCTGTATTCACTCTATTAATCTCTACTAACTTGTAAACCCACAAAACGTGACAATATGATACTCTTTTAATTTATAAATGGCATAATGCAAAACAATCAAAATAAAACCCATAAAAAATTTTTTTTGTTTTCATTTAAAAACCATGTAAAAGCGAACCGTGTAAATTGAGTGCCATGCAAATCGAGGGCTAGATGTATGTTTTTCAACCTGGAGAAAGAAATGACAGATCCTGCATTAGGATTAAGTCTTATTAAACAAAAATGTGATAAGTTCAAAATGCAATATTTAGATATAGGAATAAAAATAGTAAGAGGAGAATATGATATTAATATGTATAGAAAGGAGACATATCAACCGTTATTTATTAGAGCTGATGCTAAAGAACACTTGTTTTATAAATTGGCAGCCTTTCGGGCTCTTTTGGGAAGGGTAAAACAAACACTGCTCCTCCCAAGCCAGTATAGAAGAAGAGCTGAAATGGGTAACATCACAAGTGATTAAACATGGATACAATGGTAAAACTATTTTACATCTCTGGCATAAAATTTCTAAGCAGAGTTCGACTTCTATTATGAAAAGGAAAGAAAGAGATTACCAAAATGTGCTCGTTGGACATGGTGAAGTCGCTCTTTGTTTTAGGAAGAAAATAGAGAAGACTTCAGGATGCAGGATTACATTTAATAGAAGAAAAACCCTCTTTAACATGATCCATAATGATAAGGATAGAGTGAATCTGGGTGCTATACCGGAAGTATATGAAATTCTCTTCATTGACAATGATACAAATGAACAAAGGACATATATACGTTACACAAAAATCTTTAAATAAAAGGATACCAGAACATAAGCAGGATGTCGAAACAGGAGCAACGACTACCTCATTAGCACAAAGTGCACTTATAAATGATTTAGACATTCATTTGGAACGAAGCTAAGTTAATAAGGAGGAAAAGTAACCCAATAATAGAGTGGCAGAAGCCTTGGCGATATGAGAAAAAGAGAACTAACATCAAATTAGTCAATTGTATGAACCCATTGATAATTAGCTGTGCCTGGCAGTGGTGCTTAAAGTAAGGGGAACTGGCTAATGTTAGCAAAGTATTTGAATTGAAGAATTTTGTAACTTAGTTGTTATTTTGTTATTGAAATTATTAAGCTTGTTATTATGTATATAATCTGATAATATTGTTTAAAATATATTTTTTGGTTAATGTTTAATAGTGTAAAGTGCATATATACTTAATTGTTTAATTTCTAACAAATATTCTAATTTCTCAATACTGGACTTGGTTTTTTTTAAATACATGTATGTTTTTGATGAGATAATCTATTATGTTTACCCAGATTCAAATAGAGCTGTCAAAAAGTCTTGGAAAGGAGAATCTTGGAATTACACAAAAAGACAGGCACAGAAATTGTAACATAAGAGAAACAACATGAATTACAGATGTAATCTGGAAAGCTAAAAAATTGAAGACGGACTGGCCTGAACAGTCATCAAGATATCTGGATGATAGATGGTCCAAAAGAGAAATAGAATGGCTACTAAGAAAAAAGGATTAAGAAGATTGGAAAACAAAAAGGTAGAGGGATGAGATCACTCATCAACATGGCACAATATAAACCAGTGGTGGCAAACCTATGACCTGAGGGTCAGACACTGACCCACAAAGGCTTTTTAAATGATCCGTGTGTTGATTTTTATAAAATTATTTTTTATATCATAACAGAGAGAACAGACAATCAAAAATATTAAAAAAATTAAAGTATAAATATCTAATATCGAATTTATAAAAAAAAAATACTTCCAAGTGGACGTTGGCTAACAGTTTTCTATCGTATCACTGCTCCTGTGTTTGACTCTTGACAGTCGATCATAAACTTGGCGCACATATTCGTTGCATTGTAGAACAGGGATGTACCAGCTTGCAATGTTGAACTAATTGGTAGCCTTGGTGTATGTGTCTAGAAGTGTTTAATAATTCAACTTCATTATTATTTATTATTAAATTTTCTCATCTACATATGTATGTATATCAGATACATTAATAAGAAATTTCTTCTAAAATTATTGCATTCTAGATATAAATATTTTTAGTTGTAGCCCTATACTATGTTACAGTTAAAAAATAAAATTCAGACAGTTCCAGACCGTATCAGACAGAATGGTTTGATAAATATGGTGTGATTGAAAGGAATAAAACGACTGTGTATGTAATTTGTAACAAAGTCACTTCACGTACATACAATGTAAAAAGACATTTTGAAAAGTTGCATTTAAATCTCGGCTTCTCAACAGACGAAGAAAGGAGAGAATATTTTTTACAAAAGATAAAACAGAATCATTCACAAACCAGTGTTTTAAAAACTTTTTTGATTCCAAAAAATAATATAACAGCTGCTAGTTTTCAAGTAGCCAATTGCATTGTTCACCATGGGGAAACCTCTTTCAGAAGGAGAGTTTGTAAAACAAGCGTTTTTAGAATGTAGTGTTACTTTGTTTGCAGATTTTAAAGAAAAAGACTTGATTATAAAGCATATAAATGAGTTACCAATAAGTCGTAAAATAATTAAAGATCAAGTAATAGAATTAGAAAGAAATATTTCTTCACAAATATATAATGACGTAAAGTATGCAGAAATATATTCAATTGCTTTAGATGAGAGTATTGTAAATGGTTATGCACAAGTAGCAGTTTTTGCTCGATATAAATCAGCCAATATAATGAAAGAAGAGCTAATGAAACTATCAGGTCGTCAAGGATGAAATTTGTAGTTAATAATAATATTGCCAACTGCGTGAGTTGTTTAGTTGAACTGCGAGACTTGGACAGTAAAAATTAATAGTGAGCGATAAATTGTGAAAGCTAAAGTGGACTAAGAAGAACTGTGAGTTATTCTGAATTAAAGAAAAGCAAAAGTGGACTAAGAAGAACTGTGAGTTATTCTGAATTAAAGATAAATTAGTATTATATGAGATAATTTTCGGATTTTGTATTGAATTTAGTTATAGTGAAACAATATGATATAATTATCGGATTTTGTATTGAATTTAGTTATAGTGAAACAAGATTAGTTCGTTTTGTGTGTAAATAAATTGGACCATACGAAATATAGCTGTATTCACTCTATTAATCTCTACTAACTCGTAAATCCACAAAACGTGACAATATGATACTCTTTTAATTTATAAATGGCTAATGCACAAACAACAAACCCTTTAGCAAAGAAATTTTTTTTGTTTTCATTTTAAAACCGTGTAAACTGAGTGCTAAAAAAAATTTTTTTTGTTTTCATTTAAAAACCGTGTAAATTGAGTAAAAAATAAATTTTTTTGTTTTCATTTAAAACCGTGTAAAAGCGAAACCGTAAAAAATTTTTTTTGTTTTCATTTAAAAACCATGTAAAAGCGAACCGTGTAAATTGAGTGCCATGCAAATCGAGGGCTAGATGTATGTTTTTCAACCTGGAGAAAGAAATGACAGATCCTGCATTAGGATTAAGTCTTATTAAACAAAAATGTGATAAGTTCAAAATGCAATATTTAGATATAGGAATAAAAATAGTAAGAGGAGAATATGATATTAATATGTATAGAAAGGAGACATATCAACCGTTATTTATTAGAGCTGATGCTAAAGAACACTTGTTTTATAAATTGGCAGCCTTTCGGGCTCTTTTGGGAAGGGTAAAACAAACACTGCTCCTCCCAAGCCAGTATAGAAGAGGAGCTGAAATGGGTAACATCACAAGTGATTAAACATGGATACAATGGTAAAACTATTTTACATCTCTGGCATAAAATTTCTAAGCAGAGTTCGACTTCTATTATGAAAAGGAAAGAAAGAGATTACCAAAATGTGCTCGTTGGACATGGTGAAGTCGCTCTTTGTTTTAGGAAGAAAATAGAGAAGACTTCAGGATGCAGGATTACATTTAATAGAAGAAAAACCCTCTTTAACATGATCCATAATGATAAGGATAGAGTGAATCTGGGTGCTATACCGGAAGTATATGAAATTCTCTTCATTGACAATGATACAAATGAACAAAGGACATATATACGTTACACAAAAATCTTTAAATAAAAGGATACCAGAACATAAGCAGGATGTCGAAACAGGAGCAACGACTACCTCATTAGCACAAAGTGCACTTATAAATGATTTAGACATTCATTTGGAACGAAGCTAAGTTAATAAGGAGGAAAAGTAACCCAATAATAGAGTGGCAGAAGCCTTGGCGATATGAGAAAAAGAGAACTAACATCAAATTAGTCAATTGTATGAACCCATTGATAATTAGCTGTGCCTGGCAGTGGTGCTTAAAGTAAGGGGAACTGGCTAATGTTAGCAAAGTATTTGAATTGAAGAATTTTGTAACTTAGTTGTTATTTTGTTATTGAAATTATTAAGCTTGTCATTATGTATATAATCTGATAATATTGTTTAAAATATATTTTTTGGTTAATGTTTAATAGTGTAAAGTGCATATATACTTAATTGTTTAATTTCTAACAAATATTCTAATTTCTCAATACTGGACTTGGTTTTTTTTAAATACATGTATGTTTTTGATGAGATAATCTATTATGTTTACCCAGATTCAAATAGAGCTGTCAAAAAGTCTTGGAAAGGAGAATCTTGGAATTACACAAAAAGACAGGCACAGAAATTGTAACATAAGAGAAACAACATGAATTACAGATGTAATCTGGAAAGCTAAAAAATTGAAGACGGACTGGCCTGAACAGTCATCAAGATATCTGGATGATAGATGGTCCAAAAGAGAAATAGAATGGCTACTAAGAAAAAAGGATTAAGAAGATTGGAAAACAAAAAGGTAGAGGGATGAGATCACTCATCAACATGGCACAATATAAACCAGTGGTGGCGAACCTATGACCTGAGGGTCAGACACTGACCCACAAAGGCTTTTTAAATGATCCGTGTGTTGATTTTTATAAAATTATTTTTTATATCATAACAGAGAGAACAGACAATCAAAAATATTAAAAAAATTAAAGTATAAATATCTAATATCGAATTTATAAAAAAAAAATACTTCCAAGTGGACGTTGGCTAACAGTTTTCTATCGTATCACTGCTCCTGTGTTTGACTCTTGACAGTCGATCATAAACTTGGCGCACATATTCGTTGCATTGTAGAACAGGGATGTACCAGCTTGCAATGTTGAACTAATTGGTAGCCTTGGTGTATGTGTCTAGAAGTGTTTAATAATTCAACTTCATTATTATTTATTATTAAATTTTCTCATCTACATATGTATGTATATCAGATACATTAATAAGAAATTTCTTCTAAAATTATTGCATTCTAGATATAAATATTTTTAGTTGTAGCCCTATACTATGTTACAGTTAAAAAATAAAATTCAGACAGTTCCAGACCGTATCAGACAGAATGGTTTGATAAATATGGTGTGATTGAAAGGAATAAAACGACTGTGTATGTAATTTGTAACAAAGTCACTTCACGTACATACAATGTAAAAAGACATTTTGAAAAGTTGCATTTAAATCTCGGCTTCTCAACAGACGAAGAAAGGAGAGAATATTTTTTACAAAAGATAAAACAGAATCATTCACAAACCAGTGTTTTAAAAACTTTTTTGATTCCAAAAAATAATATAACAGCTGCTAGTTTTCAAGTAGCCAATTGCATTGTTCACCATGGGGAAACCTCTTTCAGAAGGAGAGTTTGTAAAACAAGCGTTTTTAGAATGTAGTGTTACTTTGTTTGCAGATTTTAAAGAAAAAGACTTGATTATAAAGCATATAAATGAGTTACCAATAAGTCGTAAAATAATTAAAGATCAAGTAATAGAATTAGAAAGAAATATTTCTTCACAAATATATAATGACGTAAAGTATGCAGAAATATATTCAATTGCTTTAGATGAGAGTATTGTAAATGGTTATGCACAAGTAGCAGTTTTTGCTCGATATAAATCAGCCAATATAATGAAACTATCAGGTCGTCAAGGATGAAATTTGTAGTTAATAATAATATTGCAACTTTAACAGCTTATTATTTAACACTGACTTAATATTTTACTGTTCTGTGTTTTTGTTAGAAAGTTACACATCTCGCCTGTTTAAAGAAATCATTGTAAGCTCTAAAAAATATAAAAAACTTTTTTTAAAAATTTATTTTGTTGAAAATGGAACGGTCAGAAATTCGCACTATTATGAAATGTGAGTTCTTACGTGGAACTACGGCATCGCAGACTGTGCGAAACATTAATAGTGTATTTGGCTCTAGTGTTATTATGCAGCAGACAGTATCAAATTGGTTTGCCAAATTTCGTACAGGTAACTTTAACCTCACAAATGAGCCACGCGGTCGCCCAGAATCAAAGGTCAATAATGACGAACTGAAGGTCACCATTGAGTCTCACCCATCTCAGAGTGCCTATGAATTATCGTTGAAGTTTGGTGGTAGCAAACAAACAAATATTAACTCATTTAGCTCAAATCGGTAAAGTGAAAAAGTTGGATAAGTGGGTTCCACATGAACTGAATGAAAAACAGAAACAAAAGTGTTTGGAAGCTTGCTTGATGTTGCTTTCTTGTCACAAATCTGATCCATTTTTGAATTGAATTGTCACTTGTGATGAGAAATGATCCAATATGACAATCGCAAACATTCAGCACAGTGGTTGGACAAGGATGAATCACCAAAACACACCCCAAAGTATAATATTCATCAAAAGAAGCTGATGGTGAGTGTTTGGTGGTCTAGCGCAGGTGTGATCCATTATGATTTCATGAAACCTGGCTCATCGATCACAGCAGAAATATACTGCAACCAACTGGACGAAATGATGCAAAAACTTAAAGAAAAACAGCCTAGATTGGTCAACAGATCGACTCCTATCTTATTGCATGATAATGCTAGACCATACACTGCACAAATGATTGTGGCAAAACTACAGGAATTGGAGTTGGAACTTCATCATCATCCTCCATATTCACCAGACCTAGCCCCCACTGACTACCACTTCTTCCGTAATTTGGACAACTTTTTAATAGGAAAACAATTTAATTCCGATCATGCTGTAAAACTGGCCTTCCAGGAATTCATTGACTTTCGTCTGCCAGGGTTTTATACCACCGGCCTGAACAACCTGCCACTTAAATGGCAAAAGTATATAGACAATATGGATGCATATTTTGATGAACAAAATAATTCCTTATATTTATAAGTTATCAACCAACTTTGGCTTTTTTTTCTACAAATTTCATCCTTGACGACCTGATAATAACGTTGAAAGGAAAGTGTACTGATCTTTATATTTTTAAAGAATTTGATAATGCATTTAAAGAAATGAATATTGATCTACAGAAAATTATTTCTGTAACAACAGATGGTGCACTTAATATGGTGGGAAAAACATTGGTTTTATTCAGCAGCTTAAGCCAAAAGATTAGACATTCTCTGATTTGAATTCCATTGTATAATATACCAGCAAGTTATGTGTGTGAAGCAAGGTTTAAAAACATTTTCCAATGTAATGCCAGTTGTAATAAAAGTCGTCAACTTTATAAACATGAGAGGTCTTAATAAACGAGAATTTGCACAATTATTTAAGAAAATTGAGAGCCAATATTCTGGGATTTTGACATACAACAATGTTTGATGGCTCAGTTGCAGTCTAGTTCTTAATCGGTTTGTCAATTTATTAAAAGAAATAAAACTCTTTTTGAATGAAAAAAACAATAGCTATGATGAATTTTCAAATATAGATTGGTTAAATGATTTAATGTTCTTATGTGACATCACTCAGCATTTCAATGAACTGAATAAAAAACTTCCGGGAAATGGACAAATTATATTAATGATGTTTGAAAATATTAAAATATTTATGATGAAACTTGATATCTTCACTAAAGATTTGGAAATGAAATATCATGAAATATTTACTTCAATTACAAAAACATTTTCAAAACACAATAATTTTTGAAAATATGCTTGACATTCAAGAAAATGCAATTAAAAAATATTTAATCATTATACAGGAAATAAAACAAGCTTTTCAGGAGAGATTTAATCAATTTAAAAGTTTGGAAAATACATTTCACTTTATTTTATATCCATATAAAATGGAATTCGAAACAGTGGAGTTAACCGAATTTATGTGGCTAGGTATCCATGATTTAGAAATGGAATTAGTTGAATTTCAAAGCAACATAGTGTGGAAAATAAATTTGAAAACTTGATTTCCAAAGTAGAAGGAAAAATTTCTGAAAATAGTGCAGATAATAATGATCTCTCACAAAAAATTGAAAATAATATAATAAATGTATGGGATTCTTTACCAAACAATTTTATATCAATGAAGAAACTTCCTAATGCTCTTTTAATGATGATTGGGTTCACATATTCGTGTGAAAAATTGTTTTCCTCAATGAATTTTGTAAAATCTTCTAACAGAAATAAATTGACTGAGAAATGAGTTAAACTAATAAATACAGACTATGAACCTAATATTAAGAAACTATCTGAAAATAAGCAATAACAGATTTCACATTAAGTATACTTTTATCAACTTTATTATACATACACATATCTGTAACTATGTTTATTAATAAAGAATATTTCATAATATATATGTGCTTTTCTTTATTCCTTGTTCATTCAAATACTCAGTGCAGAAGTGCCACTGGGCATGGTGCACTTGGTGCGGTAATTCATGGTATCACTCCATCGATGTCAATTTTTTGATGTCGACCTTTATTTTTTGCTCTTCACTTCCAAAAGTAAAAGTTGTAAAACAAAAAAGGAACATAAACCTTTTTAGAGGATTTTAAAAGTGAGAATCAAAAAAAGGGCCAATTGTCAAGTTTTTCTGTTAACAAACTTTTGGTTTTTCCAAATTATTGGTACCCTTTTAACCATACCCTCCCCCCTTCCAAGTGATGCCACTGACTTAGTGACCCACGAGCTAGTATTAAAAAAATAACGAACAATATTTGACCCACTTCTCAAAAAGATTTGCCATCACTGATATACATAAAAGTGGCATGGGACAAAAGTGAATGGAAGAGACTTGGAGGCCTTTGCCTTGCAGTGGAACACAAACAGCTAACAACAAATAATTTTAGGATATCCCCATATTAACAAAAAGAAAAGTATACAATCTGTTTTTTTGTTCTTAATTTTATCATCATGTATTTGTGAAAAGGCATTTTTGAAATACAGTGGATTCCGCTTAATTGGGACACGTTGGGACTAAGCCATTTTGGCCAAATTAAGCGGCCGCCCCAATTAAACGAACTGATGATAAATTCTAAAATAAAATATGTAATACCTAGGTAAATAAATAAATAAATAGGTAAAAAATAATAATTAGGTACCTATTTTAATCTTTATTAAAATATACCTAATTATTAGCTTTTTAGGGATTTCCTCTGACTTTGCCTTCAGCACTGGGCTGCTGATATTCACACTTTGCCTGCTAACTATAGAAAACCATTGATCTAATACTTCTTCGACTTTTGGATCCTTTCCATTATGCTTTCTTTTAGATGTTCCTGGAATTTCTTTCTGTAATGCCCACTCCTCACGCACTTGATTTTCTTGTTGGAGACACGCTATGGTAGATTTTGGTACACCAGTTATATCAGCGAGTCTACGGTGGCTTGTATTAAATGGCTGGCTTTTAATTTTATCCAGCAAAGCAATTTTACTTGAAAGTGTAAAATCCTTTCTTGATATCTTGGCAAAGATTTAAAAATTTTAAATAAAACCAACACACTAAATCAGGGGTGGGCAAAAGGCGGCCCGTGAAGGCATCTCATACGGCCCGTCGCATAAACTAGAATACATTACAGTCTCAAGGCCCATATTTGTAAAATTCTACTCGAAAAGAAAAAATAATGGATACTCTGTAGTGTAAAATAATGGAGCCTCTGGTTAGTGTACATGTACACTACTGAGTTACTCCAAATTTTGATGATATAATTAACCACGAATATAGTAAATTTCATCATTCACATTAAGTTGTAAATTTGTTTTTACAAAATTAATTATATAGGTGTAATAGGTTGTTAGAATCAACCAGTTTGATAAAATATTTGTTTTTTTAAAGAAAATTATCTGACTATTCATAGGACAAATTATTTTCTCATGTTTCTAATGAAAAAAATAGTTTCCAAGGATGCTTTTGAATTGATGAACAAAGTTTATTTATAGTAGAAAATTGAGTTTTCAAAACCTTATAAATGAAGTCAATTAAAACATCTTTAGAAATTTATGTAAATATATTTTAAAAGAACCCATAAAAATCGTAACATTTCAAAAATTTTTATGATTTAACTTTAAGAAAAATAAAACTAACATTTTCAATTATTAAATATTTTATACTAATAGCAATTATGCAATTTACTAAAATTTAAATGATTAAAATTTGTTTTAATCTAGAAATGTGGTTAATTATAAAAGATCTTTTCTTCCCCTTTAGGTTTTATGTATATAAGCTTATAAGATTAATCTAAAAGTTTAGAAAATGATTATCAAGTTAAATTTTAATATCTGGGAGTTCAGTTAAATGAGCGAAAGATTCAATAAAGTTCAATGTCTTATAAGCAGTGATTTGTGACACTGAGTTTGTTTGAAGAGAAACAGATGGCTAATATTGCAATAACCAGTGCAGACTAGAACGGAATTAAATACGATTAATTCAATTAAAAGAGTTCAGTCAATTACCACCGATATATTGCAGTTAAGCATCGAAAACTTAGATCTTAAGAGACTGAAAACTCTTTTAGAAAAGTCTATCTAAACTCATACAATTAAACTTGCAGTTTATAATTCCCATTGCGAAACTATAAACATGTTTTGCCATGTGGTAATTACTGTATAACTTGATTAAATCTTTCCTAAAAATATAATCCTAGACATATTCTTTGTCAATACATTCAGATTGAAATTTTTAAAAATCATAAATGAACTGTTTGTTTACTTTTTCATGATTTTTATTCAGTAAAATTAAAGATGATTTTAATTTTAAAAAATTTCACAAAAATTTTTAATTAAATTAAATTTAAATAAATAAAAGGCTGTTTAATTTGTTTAATATAGAATAAAAATAGGTTAGAAACAAGTTTATTAATTATTAACATTTTTTCTACAAAAAAATGGCTATAACTTATGCATTCAGTTTTGCTGTTTGTATTTTACAAAATATCTGAGAACCAAACATCACAGAACATTCAAATTTTAGAGGATCATTCTTTATTATCTGACGTATCTGCTTATTAATTTTGAAAATCCTGTGGTTTCGTTATAAGATGACGGCTGTTCAAAGCTTCGGCACTAATGTGAAAGATGATATAGTCTTTTGAAAGGATTTTAAATATATACAGCATTTTATATTTCACTTGCCTTATATACTATATAACTATTTTTCCTTTTGTCAATTTGTCGGACTGTTGCAAAATATTTCAGGAAAAAACATTGAAGAGTAAACCAAAATTTAGAGGATAATTCGTTTTATTGTCTGTACGACTGCCAATTTTGAATTTTCGATATGGTTCCATTACAAAATAGCTGTCATTCAAAATTTTTTAAATTTTATATCTTTGAAACTTTATCGCATATGAAAGATTTACTCAATTGAGTGAAAAGGTTTAAAAAAGATCTTAATTTTATTTATCATATATTAAAAGTTTTGCTTATATTTTAATGTTTATTCTTGGATACTTACAAGTTAGTCTGTTTTTTTATAATAGTTTAACCGATTTTGACGGAAAATCGAATTTTAAGTTATTTAAACTTTATTAAATGAATTTCAAAGAGAGAAATTTGTAAATTTTAAATCGTTAGAATTCGATTGATTATTTTAAATATGTTTTTTTCAAATTCTCAAATATAAAAAAAAAATCATTTTAAAGTTGAAAAAATTGAAGTTTCAAGCGATGACAATAAAATTTTCAAATTCTCAAATATAAAAAAAAAAAATCATTTTAAAGTTGAAAAAATTGAAGTTTCAAGCGATGACAATAAAATTTTATCACAATTTTTTATTCGATCAAAATTAATTTTTTTCGATATAAATTCAGTCCGAAGTGAAATACAGAACAGTTTTTAACAGTTATTTACTGTTTCAGTTTTACGTAAGCCACAGGTGGCAAGTTGTAAGATTTTTGACAACAGACCACCCGCTGAACTCTGTTTTATAGAGACGATCCAAAAAAAGGTATAGAAGCGACGAAAGATTGACTCAATACATCCTGTAAATTGAATTTACTTTCAGGGCACGTCAGCAGGGAAGGAGGGATTGTGGTCCAAACATTTTCAGTCAAGTGCTGCTGGTCCTTTGATTAATGACGTCCGAGGCAAGGGACAGTGTCGAAGGTCACGTGTCACCCAATTGGTAATTAGGAGTGCCTCTTCCTTAATAATGATACTCGTACTATCATTTTAAACCTAGTTCTTAATTAAGTCGAAACTGTATTATTATTTTTATTTTTTACTCTTATTTTGCCTTTTTGTTTTCCAGTTGTTGCAATTTTTATCTCTTTAGTAATTTATTATCGATACATCCATTAAGACGAGGAAACGTTGTTTTATTTTATTATAATTTCTGTTTTAATCAACATTTCTATTTTTCTGAAAAACGCCAATTGCAACAACTTCTTAATGAAGCAATCGCATGCGATGGTAACATTTTAAAAAGATTAACAAATCTATTTTGATTGAAATAGCGTTTAAATCTCAAAAATTCAGAAATTTTAATAACATTTACTCGAGATAGAAACAGCTGGATAAGTAACATATTGAACTAGAACCAACCGGCAGAAAAATTTTCCATTATGAAGTTATCTACTTTTATATTTTATTACGTACACGCTGCACAATTATTCTGAATTTATTACAGATGCTGAAATTCAATTGAAACGAGAATCACAAGCTACAATAGCGGAGATAATATCGTTAACGATTCACAGTTTCGAAGCTTTATAATTGGTGTCGGTTGTAAATGAAAATTTTCAGTTTATCTATGCGAAAAGTTTAGAATAATACATCAATCTAACTCTTCCTCTTATTTTTACAAGAACTGTTATTGCTAATCTATATATTGCTCTATATACAGTGCAGTTGTGTGTGAAAGTGATAAAAGGAAAATTGTAAAGATTTGTTTTCAATAACTATCCGAAAAAAAAAAATAATTATGTTTAGATCAACTGAATTACTTTTAAATTCGTGACGTTACGTATAAACAAAAGACATCTACAAATTTTGAAAAATAATTGCTATTATTTATACTAATTGCAATCCATTGCTGCATTTCATTTCATTTATTCTTTATGCCTACCAATTATTACATTTTAGAATATTGTTGAGCAGCTAATCTAATATTATCTGAAAACTTATTGTTGCATTTCATCGTATTATTACGTCACACTCCATTAATGCATCTGTAGTTTACAAAGCGTCACGATGCATCGCGTTGCCACTAAGTATCGCATTGCGTCGCTCATCTTCTTATTAACCCGGTAGTCAGTTTGAGAGCGACGCAATGCGACGCGCTTGGCAACGCGACGCGTTGTGACGCTTTATAAACTATATGGTGATTGGCTAGCTTTAAAGGGTTATAACTCGAAAACGGTGCCATTTAGAAACATTTTTGACATGTTTCGAGGTCCTCTATCAGTACACAAAATATTATGACGAAGTTTTTCTTCATCCTGTATATATAATAAAAAGATAATCATAAAATAGTAACAATTTGTAATAAATAATCAATGAAACTAAATATCCACATATTTTCAAATACTTTATTTTGAAATGCAGTATAGTAACTTTTTACACAAGTTTACATCATTCAGCATCAGCATCTTTTTTAAGTTTTAAAATAGCAAAATATTAGAATATATATATCTGCACACACACACACACACACACACACACACAAAGCAACACACACAAATATATATATATTTATATGAGTGTGTAATTGTGTGCATATATATATAAACTTGGGTTCAATATAATTATACATATACACATACAATGCACATACAGAGAAAATGCGAGTCCTGGGACAACTAATGTTTTTGAGGCTCTTCAAAATTTAAAATAAAACTGTGGACAAGAAAATAAAAATAATGATATTTGATATTTATTCAATTGTTACATTTATTTATTTCAGGGAAGCTTGCTTATGTTTAAAATGACAAAATTGACAAATATATAGTGATAAAAATCTGGTGATAAAATATATAGTGTGTAGCATATATATATGCTACACACATACGTGTACAGCCCCTAAAATCGTGAGACCCGGAGCATCCTTCCCTCTTGTCCCCTCTGATAGGCACTTTGATATTTATTCAATTGTAACATTTATTTATTTCAGGGAAGCTTGCTTATGTTTAAAATGACAAAATTGACAAATATATAGTGATAAAAAGCCCCTAAAATCGTGAGACCCGGAGCATCCTTCCCTCTTGTCCCCTCTGATAGGCACTGTACACATATGTATGTACACATATGCTGTACACGTATGTGTGTAGCATATATATATGCACAATTGCTTAAGTTAAGCAAACTTAAGCAACTATGCTCTTTTTTAAGTTTTAAAACGTTATATAAATTAATGATATTATAAAAAAGATGCTGATGTTGAATGATATAAACTTATGTATTAACTTTTACTATACTGTATCTGAAAATTTGTAGATATTTAGTTTCATTGATTGTTTACTATAAAATACTGATACCATTATATAATTATCTTTTTATCATCACATACAATATAGTAGCCATAACTAAAGACAAGGCAAAATTAAACAAATGCCAATATTCAGGAAGGATAAGAAAGTAACTGGTTAACAATGAATGAAAACAAACAGGTGTGAATAACCGGTAACTAGAGTTTAAACTCTCTCACATTCACACCTGCACATCTGTTTAATTGTTAACTGTTTAACAGTTTTCAACAGTTTTAATTTTCCTTCTGCATATCTACCAGATGCATGGTAATAGTGATAATTTAAATTTTTAACAAAGTTCTCAGGCTATAATATCTCTGTTAAAGTGTTCTGCTAATATTATCACAGTTTTTAATCTTTATAATAATATTAGTAGAGAAATTTTCTTCTTAGACTTTCCTATCTTAACAGTTAAAATAGATCAACCCACAGTTTATCGGTTTGAACGTCGATAAGCAAGCATTTCCTAGCAGAGTTCAGTCTCCAGTTCAAGGAAAGGTTATCAATCATTTACTTTAACTAATAAATTTGATCTTATTAACGTGTTAAGTGGTTTCAATTATTTATTTCGTGTCACTTATGAGAAGTATCCGTTCGTCCTGATAACATTTAAACAAAAACATAGTCAAAACTCCGAAAAATTTTTCGCGAAACTTCATACTCCTAATTATGTAATATGTCGTAACAAATATTGTTACGACATATTGATCCGCGATTGAAATGCGATCCAAGTAGAGAATTTTTTTAATGTGTTACTGTCTTACATGTGTAAGATTGATGCATATGGCACAGAAACGCAAATTGTTTTCATTATTGTCGTGTTATTTTACTGCTTTCCTACTCATTGTGGGCTTCAGAATTTCTATATGGGATGGACCAGTTGAAAGGGGGCTAGAAACTTGTCTTTGAATGGTGTCTGCTAGTAAACTTACTAATTTTCACGTATATTATTATTACTTTTATATGGAGTGACTTTGGGAATAACTGATGAAGATTACAGGAGGATTCCAAATCATCCCTTCAACTCATCGATGCCATATTACAAGAGGTGATTTTGGGGACTCAAGGAAGAGGATCGGGTATGATTTGAAGGTTTGTGGAGTGGTTTAAAGCCCCCAAATCACTGAGGGGCATTAAGCCACTTCAAAAATCTTAAATCATTGTATTTTACAATGTAAGACGGTGATGATTTGGAAGGCTCGAGATAATTTGGAGATTGTAAAGCTTAGGGGCTATAATGTGAAACTTTTTGTGCTGAAAGCCCTCATTCATCCCTAAGCCTCCCAAATCACACTATCTTACTTGTTAAGGCGATGATTTACAGGAAAAATAGTCTTGCAATGTAAGATAGTATCGTACAACGTAAGATAGTATCTATTACCATCTTACATGTAAGAAGGTAATAGATGTATGTTTAACAATATTTAGAATGTTTAGTTGTAAAAAATGGCGCATTTAATGGTAAAATACCATAGTTTTGAAGTTAAATTTCTAATAAAACAGGAAGAGTGATTTTTAATGGAATTAAAATTGAATTTATTTGCTGTTTACATAGTTAAACATGTTTTGATAATGATTGTATCTAAAATATTATCATATTACTCTATAACTGTAAATTATTAATTATGATCACTAAATACGACTACAGTAACCAAATGAAGAATTTCCAACATATTTTTACCAAATTACTAAAATAAAAATTAACAAATTATTAGTTAAACGTAAATAAGTGCCATTCGTGAAACATGATGGTAAACATATGATGCGTCATTACACATCAGTATCAGTCACAGTGATTGGACACTAGTTTATCGTATAAGTTATATGAGCAGCTCCGTTGATAAGTATCGTAGAGAGGAGAGAGAAAGGTCAGCTGTGCCAACCATGGGTTGGTGGACAGCTTTGCTGTCCTGTGCATTCTTGGCAGGACTTGGCAGTTGCGATAGGAAAGTTGACAGTCGTTCGTGTTTCCAGTCGCCTTATGGAGAAGCTTCCATATATAACTTCACGTTACCGAATTTATTCGAGACGAAAAACATCAGTTTGTCACAATTTCGTGGAAAGGTAGTTCTTATCGTCAATGTGGCAACTTACTGAGGTTTCACTTGGCATTATCCGCAACTGAATGCACTTCAAGAAGCGTATAATGATTTTACTGTTTTAGGTTTCCCTTGCAACCAGTTTTGGTTGGTAAGTTCATTTGTATACTCTTAAATATTTATTATTAATGCAATAATTGCACATATTTAATTTATCAATGAAAGAAAACGGTATCAAGTTGATGATAATTCTCATTCTAAGTAAGGGAAGTTGCGCTCGAATAATATATTTTTATATCACTTTTATGCATAAAAGTAATGCATATATGTTGTATTTAGGCACCGAACTATTGCGTGGTTTTAAATTAATACAGAGCACGTTTTCATTTAGTTTAATTGTTTCATTCAGTGCGAACTACAGAATTTATAATTGCACTTCAGTAGACAATCATACTCAATGAGATTTAGTTGTATTTATTCCAGTTGCGTAAGAAATTATTAATGGCGACACTTGGGCGAATCGGTCACGTGGCACTTCAGCCATGTGTTCTCTTGACCTGTGACCTTTTAGGAATGCACTGTTTTTAAATTCCGTGATATGTAATAACAATAAAACATTAGCGCGCATCTCAATCGAAATACAGCAAAAATTTATGGGCGAGGTACGAAAAATGTAGCTTTTTTCTCTGTAAAAATAAATAACAAATTATTTTGACAGTTATCAACTATAAATATATATATATATATCGGGTGTCCCAGACCACCCGTACATTTATTTGGAGTGTCCAGATGGCCGCGTGGTAACGCATCGGTCCTCCGCTTGACAGGCGTTACTTCACGAACTCGCCGCTATTTTTCATAAGATGGTGGACCTGGAACGCGAACCCGGATTCGGCATCTTATGAAGCATCGATGTATGAAAAGTAGCAGCGACGAAAAGTTCTTGCTACACTCTCCATATTAAGAAGTGAAGAAGAAAAAGAAGTTGCGGCGGGTTCGCGTAATAAAGCGTCGGCGCGGCGCGCCGATGCATTACCACGCGGCCATCCAGACACTCCAAATGGGTGTATAGATGGTCTGGGACACCCAGCATACCCCATCATTTACCATTTACCATTTTTTATCATCATCCCCACTTCTAAATAAGTAATTTGATTTCAACTGAAGCCATTTTTTAATATAAGAGTGTTCTTGTGCTTGCTAGATGAGAATTAAGAACTAATTTAGAAACTAAGAATTAATTAAATGTTTTTAAATTAAAAATATTCACTAAATATTGAATTGTAGGCTATACTGCGAATGTTTTTACGATGTTTTCAAAATTATATACAGTTTTTAATTTTTGGCTATCAAAATTTTGATTTATTTTAAGATTGAAATCTGATATCCTGATGTAGACTTGTTTACAGAACATTATATTAATATAATTTTCATATAAAACTTATTGAAAAGGTCAGATGATGCTAGCTAAATATTTAAAAGATCAGATGATACTAAACATTTAAAAGGTCTGATGATGTTAAATATCTTATTAAATGACCGAAAATCACAAAATTTCATGACACTCGATGGCTTTCGCAATAGTGGTAAGGTAGCAGTTAGATATGAATGAAAAAATATGTAATTAAATGGCGAAAAAATCCATGACGACGATATTAAACATAGACAATTTTTTTTAATTTACAACTTTAAATATTTATAGTTCCTGTTCACTTTTATTTATTTTTTTAAGGCATCAAAGTCCAAAAGTATCAAATTATTCTATTGAATCGACTACTGTATCTATCTGACCTCAATCGTATAAGAGAGAAAATAAATCATCAACAAAATATTCATCATTCTGTTTGCATTGAATATCTCAAGGTTGTTTAATTTCCTCTTTACTCATTAGCATTCAATAGAAATTGTTAAATTAGTTTTGTATCTCGAAATGATAACTAACGTCTGACATTGATAAACCGAGATGAATGTAAACAAGTTGTGACGATAAACGTGAATTAACTACTGGTTCAGTAAAGGAAAAGTTTATGCCAAGCGTGACCGTCTTCCTGTTGGAATAATTGTTAATTTACACGCATAAAATTGATGTTTGTTTTTATTTATTTGTATATATAAAATGGTTTTTGTGTTATAGCAAGAGCCTGGAGGAGACGGAAAAGAAATTCTGAATGGCATAAAGAACGTCAGACCGGGTAACGGATTTACGCCGACTTTTCCCATTTTCAAGAAGATCGATGTTAACGGAGAGAAAGAACATCCGTTATATACTTATCTAAAGGTAAAATTATACACATATAACTATGGTACAGGTACGATTTTACTTCGACTGCCTCGCGTTTTCGCTTCTGATTCTAGTGCGACGCGTCTATGAATAATAAGTCGCGTTATGGCGCGCCTTAATGCTTGTCACTTTTTTCGTGCTCGATAAAAGCAGATGTTAATATGCATGCGAGTGATATTAACATCTACTTCATCATATTATCATGATAATATGATTATATAATATCATTTAATATGAGCCAGTAGCGCCGCGAAAACGTAGGCAGTCAAAGTAGACTCTTATCCTATATACGACTTCTAGGAGAACCAGTAACGATCTCTTACCTTCTTTTTACAGAAATTCTGCCCTCCAACTAGAGATTTTTTCGAACCACAGGAAAGGCTCTTCTACACTCCGTTAAACAGCAGAGATATACGTTGGAATTTCGAAAAATTTCTCATAAATCGCCACGGAAAAGCCGTTACGCGTTACGATCCAAGCGTCCAACCTCAAGCGATAGCCGGTGACATAGAGCACCTGCTGATGATGTCTGATTAACATGACGTAACACATCCGTTCAGATCTAATTACCAAGAATACTTTGCTCACTCGGATCTTTGCTTATGAAGGATAAATCAGCACCTGTCACTTGGCAGTTGATTTATTCGGATGCCATACATATTCCAATCTAGTCTTGTGCATTCGACAAAATTGGGAATGTATTCGATAGAAGACGAGTAGCAGAACATTTTTTATTGCTTTAATTAATTCATTTTGCAATATCTTACGTATCCGGCATTACGAACTCTGAGAAATTTAATTAAATAGAAGCTTATCAATTTGTATTATCGTTTTATAATCCGATAAATATTTTAAATATGGCATATTTTGATAAATAAAAATGACCAAATAAATTAACTTCTATAAAATTTTATGAATCAGTTTATTTCTTCAATAAAGTGCAGTAATTTCTGCCAAACTTTGTTGCCCGTTTGTTTGAAGTTATGTAAATATTTATGGAAAAGTTTACATAGTTTAAACAATCGCGACTATGACTCGAATGGATTCCTTCCCATGCGACGCGATGCTGTGCGATGCGATATTACTAACGCGACGCTTCGCTGTTCTACGGTAAGATCGACAGTTTGTTCCACGAGAAGCACTTCTATAGCGTCTATAATGAAATATTGTCCCATTATTTATCGCTAAGTGCCGATTATGGTAATTTTTCTCTCTCATGTTCCATAATATAAGTTTTTTTATTTTTAATGTTTCACATATTAGAATCTCTGAATCGAACTCGGTAGCCATGATAATTTGCCTCTGTCGCTTCAGAAAACAAACTAGTTTGTATTTCACTTTCATAACGCGACAACAGGCAATGCTACGTAGCCCTACGATACACATATGGGACGCGTCGAGTTTATATTTATTGATTTGCTTTCTGTCACTTGCAGTAACGCATCGTACAGCGTCTCGTCGCTTGCATGTGGAATATGGCCTTAATGATGCCGAGTGCAACGTGAAAGTGACGTTAAAAATGTCTATTTAATGATGCCAAACTGGTTGCATCCAGTTTGCGATCATTCAATAGGCATTTTTAAACTTATTTTTTCGGACTTTGTAAAAACATTCATTCTATCATAGAAGTACAATATGAAATGAAAATCAGATTACATGAATATAGGAAAATCAAGAAGAAATATTTCACATCGTTTTAAGAATAAGGAATTCTGTGTTTAGAAGTGTTGTAATGTATTTGGTTGTTGCAGCAATATGAAAATCAGATTATATGAATATAAGAAAATCAAGAAAAAATATTTCACATCCTTTTAAGAATAAGGAATTCTGTGTTTAGAAGTGTTGTAATGTATTTGGTTGTTGCAGCAATCTCATAAGGAATCAGAAGATACAAAATATGTCTCAAAAGAAAATTCTTAATTATATCAATACTGCTAGTAATGAATTATAGTATGAACTGTAGCATTAAGAATTAATTAATGACATTGCAAAGTACATATCGTGATATAATAACTGGATAAAGAATTAGAATGGTTGGTTAGATTAAGCCACCATATCATCATGGGATATTCTGTATGGCGGCGGCCATTTATAGATCCCACCACAGGCTAGCCAATATCCATGATGAGGTCAACCGAATGGTTGAAGGATGGGATTCAACGAGCCGGGCCCGGATCCTTCCTGAAAAACTGGAGCTTTGGGAGCCCGGTTTGAACCCGGATCCTCCAGAGTGATAAGCCAAAGCTTTACCACGCGGCCATCCGGCCCACGGCAATCATGTCAAGAAAATATCCTGGATAATGCAAACGTTAGAGAATTGATCTAAGGAAATCAGTGTAAGGATGCATTAGATGATATATATGGAAACAAAGAGGCATACATCATGTATCTAACAGTGAATAAAATGCATATGATGAGAACTATTTAACTAAAAACCAAAGTTTTCACATATATCTACTATTAATGTTTATAAAATCTGACTGAGAATGCATGAATTTTGCAGTTAAAATCAGAATATGATTGATCTCCTTTCTGGTTTTATAAGAGCGCTGTTCCTTAAAACCGTAACGAAACGATCGATATTGAATACAGAATGTTTACTTACCTGATTAGTTTTTAATTTGGGCATTGATTACAACTTGTTAAAAATAATTCTCCCAGATTCTGTTTCATATTTCTTTAATAAAAATAAGAATTCAATAATAATAATCCATTAACAATACAAATTTTCGTGAAATTCTTCCAATTTTGGAAGATTCATAAGAATTAGCATAAAAGTAACAGTCTGGGAGCACAATATCTTAGGATACATCGTGATAAAGGCGCTAAAAGATAATTCGTATAATAAATGAATAAATGTAATCAGATTTAATTAATGAAATTACCGTGATATGATGTATCCTGAAGCGCTGAAGATCAGTCAGTATGCATCAGATCGGGGCGCGCTGAATTTGAAATTTTGAGAACATTTTATGATACCTTAATCTTTTCTTTAATAATATTTTTAGTGTCAGTGGTTTAAATTAAATTACACTTGGAAATAAACCGAAAACGGCTAACAAATATTTATAGGAAAGACAAATTTGAAATTTCAGAAATGAAATATTTCTTTGATATACGAGCCTTTGAGGTTTAAACAATATCAGAATAACAACATCAATAAAATTTTATGCAAACACTCATCTATTTTTTTATTTTTGAAAGAAACTGGGGTATCATCACGAGATGACATCTTTTCCTTCCTAGGAATCATATTCCATGAAAACAAATGTTATTTAATTAGTTTTTACACGTTGCAAAGATTAAATACTATAATTCACAACTATAGTATTTAATCTTTGCAACAGTTCATCAACCTCAGAAAATTTAATTTTTTCGAGAGTAATGCAATAATTTCTTATTCTATTTTTTTATAAAAAAGTATTCTTGTTTTGCAACTTGTTTAAGTACATGAATGCTTTTAAAACTCGTGTTGATTTTGTTGCAAAATTTCACTGGAACTTCACGCTAACATTGAATAAAATGGGTCGTCATGTTTTTTACATTGAATGGTCTAATTTCTTTGGTCAAGGATACTTAAATAAAAAATATTATCTGAATTATGATTTCTATGTAGAAATATTGCTCGAATATTTCAAATTCTGCGCATACTTTATTACTGCTTACATTCAGAATTATGACGTAATTATTCCTTTCAGAATATAAGCGATATTCTGAGAGGAAGTTTAGCATGGCAATGAAATTTTAAAGCAATCAGTACTGACTGACAATCTTATAAATATAATAGCTCTGTAAAAAAAATTGTGTGTCCTGAGGCAAAGAAAAAAAATTTGCATCAATAATTAATTTATAACAAGATAGGATCCAGGATGGTGTGGATCCAGGCTCATTTCCCGGATCTTACACCTCCAGATTTTTTCAGGAGAGATCCGGGACCGGCTTGTTGAACACTCTCCTTCACCTGATTGTTAACCCCACCAGGGATGTGGGCTCATGGTGTTGCAACTGAAATGCCCCGGCGCTTAGTATCTACATGGTGGAAAGTGGCATAATTCACAGAAAAAAACAACCTTTGTAGCTAAGTTGTTATTCCATTGCCTAGTGAATATCTATGCATTCCATCAGTATATCACATACAAAAAGAGGTATTTTCTGATTTAACAAATTTTGCAATTATATCTATCAGTCTATTGTTATCTATTTCGAAAGCAAGTCACATAAGGTCACTCGCGACCAGTTTTGCATTGACACTGACATTTCGAATTTATTATTATATCC
Organism: Olivierus martensii; assembly: GCA_000484575.1. Lineage (NCBI taxonomy): Eukaryota > Metazoa > Arthropoda > Arachnida > Scorpiones > Buthidae > Olivierus > Olivierus martensii. The sequence goes on from AYEL01070425.1 coordinate 106,214, forward strand.
TATCGACCTTGACCATTATTTTACAATCAAGGCCAGTGGCAAAATAACGATAATCTCAAAATTTTCTTCGATATATGAACGTAAGGATTTTAATGTATGAAAATCGCGATTTGTAACAAAACTCTTTTGTTTGGGCGGGAACAAAATTATGATTTACTCCAGTTTTTAAAAAATCAATAATGAATAAATTAATTCTGAATATAGTATATAAAAAATGAATAAACTATTAATCTTCAGGCGAAAGTAAGAAAAAATATGATTGTTACTACATACACCTTGTTACACTACAGTAAGTCTAGATATCTATAAATAATAGAAGGAAATGAAGCGTTTGCCATGATTGCCCATTGTTAGAATATTTCATAACTGTCATCGATTTTAAAACATAGCGTCACTAGTTTTATATATATATATAAAAGATGAAAATTTAAGCATTAAATTATATTGTAGATCTACTGTATATAGCGTTTAGTTATTAAAAACAAAAAATTTTGAATATTTAAATATTAAATATAAAAATAAGTTATAACAGATTTATAAAGAATTAGAAACAAGTATTTGCCTAAATGTTTAAGATATTGCATTATAAGAGAGTATAATTAAGTTTTGAATGAAGAATGCACTCAACTTTGTATCTAATGTATATAGATGTATCCATGTGTTCTTGGTTCATTAACTGAAAGAAAGAGAACCAGGAATTACAATGAAATTCCGCAATAAAATGGTTATTGAGATCCAGAAAATTCGACTGTGAGGTCACGCTATAGCGAAGTTACAAAAATTTCCATGCCAAGCACGTCAGTTCAATCAATTTTGCGATAAAGACATATCACCGTTGCGTTATAGCGAAGCAAGTTATAAAAGAGTTACAGTGTAATTAACACTCTCAGGATTACTAGAATTATTTCTAGTTATCCTTAACAAAAAATGACTATCATACATACTGTAAACATTCAAAAATACGTGATTAATATTTTTATATGAAAAAATAGATAGATATTCAGGAGGAAAATTGTATATTTTTTAAATATTTATAAATTTTCAAAAAAGAAAGTAGTTTAGGTTATGTTAGTTAAATTACGCCGCCATATACTCATTGGATATACTGTATCTGGTGGTGGCCACTTGTAAAGCCCATCATAGGCTGACCAATATCCAGGTTGGTCAGCCTGTGAGGTCAACCGGATGGTTGAAGGATGGGGTTCAACGGACCGGGCCCGGACCCTCCTGAAAAACTGGGAACAAAATTATGATTTACTCCAGTTTTTAAAAAGTCAATAATGAATAAATTAATTCTGAATATAGTATATAAAAAAATGAATAAACTATTAATCTTCAGGCGAAAGTAAGAAAAAATATGATTGTTACTACATACACCTTGTTACACTACAGTAAGTCTAGATATCTATAAATAATAGAAGGAAATGAAGCGTTTGCCATGATTGCCCATTGTTAGAATATTTCATAACTGTCATCGATTTTAAAACATAGCGTCACTAGTTTTATATATATATATAAAAGATGAAAATTTAAGCATTAAATTATATTGTAGATCTACTGTATATAGCGTTTAGTTATTAAAAACAAAAAATTTTGAATATTTAAATATTAAATATAAAAATAAGTTATAACAGATTTATAAAGAATTAGAAACAAGTATTTGCCTAAATGTTTAAGATATTGCATTATAAGAGAGTATAATTAAGTTTTGAATGAAGAATGCACTCAACTTTGTATCTAATGTATATAGATGTATCCATGTGTTCTTGGTTCATTAACTGAAAGAAAGAGAACCAGGAATTACAATGAAATTCCGCAATAAAATGGTTATTGAGATCCAGAAAATTCGACTGTGAGGTCACGCTATAGCGAAGTTACAAAAATTTCCATGCCAAGCACGTCAGTTCAATCAATTTTGCGATAAAGACATATCACCGTTGCGTTATAGCGAAGCAAGTTATAAAAGAGTTACAGTGTAATTAACACTCTCAGGATTACTAGAATTATTTCTAGTTATCCTTAACAAAAAATGACTATCATACATACTGTAAACATTCAAAAATACGTGATTAATATTTTTATATGAAAAAATAGATAGATATTCAGGAGGAAAATTGTATATTTTTTAAATATTTATAAATTTTCAAAAAAGAAAGTAGTTTAGGTTATGTTAGTTAAATTACGCCGCCATATACTCATTGGATATACTGTATCTGGTGGTGGCCACTTGTAAAGCCCATCATAGGCTGACCAATATCCAGGTTGGTCAGCCTGTGAGGTCAACCGGATGGTTGAAGGATGGGGTTCAACGGACCGGGCCCGGACCCTCCTGAAAAACTGGAGGTGTGAGACCCGGATTTGAGCCCGGATCCTCCAGGATGGTAAGCCAAAGCTTTACCACGCGGCCATCCGGCCAATCCAAAGAAACTAGGAAGCTACAAAATTAAAATATAAATAATTGCCAACTTATTTCTTTAAAAATTAAATGCAAAATGTATTTTTATTCTATTATTATTTTTAATTATATCTTTATTTAAATCATGCCAGTGTGCATGAAAAGTATTAATATTGAATTTTATGCTGTTTTTAGATTGTTTCAGTTTATTTAGATATTTTTTAAGTATTATAAAAGAAACAATTAAAAATTAAATACATAAAATTAATTTCTGTATTATTATTACCATCATAATATAATCTGTAATTTCAGATTTAACTATCAAGAATCAGCAAACTTTTTAGTTTTTTTTTAATATATTCTCCGCACTTTTAAACTTGGACTAGATTACATATGTAATAATGAGCAAAAAGTAAATAAAATTAGAACTCAAACAAGTTAATAAAATTCTATTACCACAAAGATTATTAGCTTATAAATCACCATGCTGTACATTGGCAATCTGTCTGCATTAACAATTTTTAAACTATTAATTAATAGATTTTCATGAAACATGATAGTGATGTTTTACCATTAATTTAAAAATAATCTCGATGGTCCATCATATGAGTTATTAAAATGGTGGGCATCCAAATTTCTGAGGTACTCTCTTAAAATACATCTTGAAGTGTTTATTGGATTAGATTATTGGAACACTTGCACCATGCCTCTAAATTGGATGAATGATGGGTATTACGTCTTTGAAAAAGTCTTGTATAGAAATTATTCATCCTATTCTGTTCAAAAGATATAAAGTCGTTTATAAGTGCCGTTATATGTCTACATTTTTTGAGTTTACCCCTCAAAATAAGAATTATAGTTTTACATCTTTTAAAATCACTAAATTGAAAAAGTAAATTGAGAGATGTGTAGAAAAGATGTGTTATTGCCTACATGAAAGTCTTGGTTAACCGGTTTTTATTCAATAAATTCTTTGATTTTAATCAAGATCTGTCTTTAGTCATCTCTGATACGACAACAAAAATTTAGTTATGTAACTTTTAATACAATGGTATATATTTGATAACAGCAGCAAATTGCTTAATATTGTCTCGTTCATAAAAAAAAATTAAAATAGTTTATCTTTTACTGTTATCTGATTCGCTCACTTGCCAAATCGATTAAGTTAATAAAGTACAGAAAAGTGATAAAAATAATATACTTTGTTTTTTAAGATTCATTTTAAAATATAAATTCAAATAAACATTGTAGTATTCATATTCAAATAATCATGTAGCTTTTATCTAATGACATATCAAATGCATAAGATAATATATCCTTGGAGTAAGCTTTTGTTGTTATTACAATTTTTACGTGACAGAGAATTATTCGATTTTTGAAAGTGAAAAAAATTCATATCTTCGAATTCAGTCTTCATATTACTTTTTATTACAGACAAAATTTCTTATTTTGTCTGTAATAAAAAGTATTTTGTTTTTTTGTTGTTATTGTAATAAGACACAATTATTTTTTACAGAGTTTAAAAAAAATGATCGGACTGGGCTGCCGTCCAGTTCAATCACCCCCATCCTTGATCAAAACTGACGACTTGAGGGAGCGCGACAAAAATTTTTGTACGGGGCAATAAAAGCTCTAGAGGTAATATTACAGTAGAGTCTCACAAGTCAGTATAGTCCTCCTTATTTTTGTATTTAATCATCTTATAAATTTATTATATTAAACAATCAGTAGAGTCTCAGTATAGATAAATTTTTGTATTTAATCATCTTATAAATTTATTATATTAAACAAAGTAAATTTATCTTATGAAAGCATTTTTTACGCCCCTTTTCCAATCAGAGAGATTACTAAGGGGACGGGGCCAGTTCCAACCAAGGGCTGCACCCACACTCGTGGAGGGGGTCGAATGGTGAAGGACGCGGATCACCGGGCCGGGCCCAGTACCCCGAAAAATTCCGGGACCACAGCCGGGACGCGAACCCGGGTCCTCCTGCGTGGCATGCTAACGCGTTACCACTAGGCCATCCGGCCGCCCTTATGAAAGCATTTTTTTTTGTTAACAGGTGACGCCACTTTCCATTCAGGGAGAATACTATTCCATTAACATGGGAAAGATCCGTTCCACCAAATTTCTTGGCGGTCAGCGAGGGTGGCGGCTTAACGGGGGGCGTCTTATCGGGGTCTGACCGTATAAGAAATTTAGCGTCTTATCCATCTTTTCTCCCTTTCACACTGGAATTACCAATTGTTTGGTTTTTGCACAAAAGTTTAGTGGTTCGTCTGTTCGATTACCAAATTTCATCTTTCTAGATCATACGAAGTACGCAAATTCGAGCAGAAAGATATACATGGTCCATAAAAATTTTATATGTAGAAATAAAATTAAAGAAAAATGGTAGATAAATTATGGTTAAATGTATTAGTAATATTTTATGCTGTATTAGAGTAAATTGGCTTTCCAACAAAATGTTATAAAATATTGTACTTATTTATTTATTCTTTATATGAATATATAATTTATAAATAAAAAGTTAATTTCCAAATTTAATAAAGAAATTAATAAAATTTAACTTTCTTTTATTTAAATCTCATGTTTAATTAGTATTAAAACAGTAAGGCCATAAGCATATTATTTAATCATAAAACTTTTAGTTTCTCCTTCAAATCTTTCAGAAGCATAAAAACAGAAAATGTCAATAATATCTTAAATTTTTTAGTTTCGTATCTTTTTTTTAATAAAGTCGGCCGGATGGCGGTGTGGTAACTAGCTAAACCCTCCATATCAAGAAATGAAGAAGAAGAAGAATGGCGGTGTGGTAAAGAATAGAAAATGTCAATAATATCTTAAATTTTTTAGTTTCGTATCTTTTTTTAAATAAAGTCGGCCGGATGGCGATGTGGTAACTAGCTAAACCCTCCATATCAAGAAGTGAAGAAGAATGGCAGTGTGGTAAAGCATTGGCCTTACCATCTTGAAGGAGCCAGATCACACCTCCGGTTTTCTGGAAGGGTCTAGGTCCGCCCTGCTGAAAATCATCCTTCAACCTTCCGATTGACCTCATATGTTTGTTGACCAGCCTGTGGTGGGCTCTAAAAATGCCTCCGCCAGGTATAGAATATCCCAAGTGTGATATGGCGGCTTAACTCACATAATCTAACCTTTAAAATAAATGAATGCATCAATAATTTTTTTTCATTAAACGTTGTTTCAATTATTTCCTGTAAAATGTGATCTACTATGGGCAAAACTGGGATTCCCCTGAAAAAATAAACTGTAAAAGTGAAATTTTGAATTCTTTGACATGAAGAAAATATTATTTAAATTTATTTCAAAATTCTTATTTGTAATTTAGTAATAACAATAACAATTTAATATATGTATATATGATTGCGGTAATAATAAATGCTATCTTATATTAACTAGCCAAAAAATACAAAAATGTAATAATTATATTATAATTCAAAAAATAAATATTTAATATATTAAACATAATTTATTCTTGCTTCAAAACAAAAATTTGAGTTAACTTAGCCTTAATAAACTTTGGATAATAATAAAACAAATTTTATGCTGCAAAGAATAGATTTAAATTTTTAAAAATCGCAGCGATTTTTAAAAATTTATCAAATTTGCAATATTTTCAAATTACCAAATTTAAAAATATTGCTGTAAGCACTATAATAAGCTTAATTAATCAAATATTTCAGCATGAAGAGTTCGAGCCATCGTCTTCCATGATGCACATCTGTAATCGGGTTGAATGCACAAGTACCAGATTGAAAAATGTAACTCATCCAAATAAATCAACTGTCGAACGACAGGTTCTGATTTATTCTTCATAAAGGAGACGACGAGACGTGTAAAATGATGTTAATGCACTGCATCGGACATGAGCAAGTGCTCTATATCTCTGGATATGGCTTGCGGTTGTACACTCGGATCATAACGCGTTACAGGTTTGCCATGACGATTTATGAGAAATTTCTCAAAATTCCACCGAATATCTCTGCTGTTCAGTGGACCATAGAAGAGCCTCTCTTGGGAAGCGAATGCATCTCTAGTTGGAGGACAAAATTTCTGTAAATAAAAATATAAAGATAATTTTTAGTTACAATCTCTACATGTGGTAATAGAAGTTCATTATCTATATTTTTTACCTTTAAATAAGAGTAAAGGGGATGTTCTTTCTCGCCATTAACGTCAATCTTTTTGAAAATTGGAAAATTTGGTGTAAATCCTAATAATTTTTAGTTACAATCTCTACATGTGGTAATAGAAGTTAATTATCTATATTTCTTACCTTTAAATAAGAGTAAAGGGGGTGTTCTTTCTCGCCATTAACGTCAATCTTTTTGAAAATTGGAAAATTTGGTGTAAATCCGTTACCAGGCCTAACATGCCTTATGCCATTCCAAATTTCTGTACCATCTCCCCCTGGTTCTTGCTGCAATGCAAACATAACTATGCATTTCTTTAAGTTTTAATTAAAGGGAAATATATTATTAATAAAAAATGCCGATGTCTAAGGATACATTTTTTCTTTTGAAGTACCAAATAAATTGCTTATATTTATGGTTACTCGCAGTAATCTGATACTTTAAACTTTAATTCTAAATTAATCACAAAATACTTTAGTAAACGAGAGCAGATTAATATTGATTTCATGGCTTTGTTTGGTATCATTTTTATAAGAATGAATGCCTGTAATTTTCCATATTTATAAGTTAAAAATTATTCTTAAAATAAGGCAGAGTTCTATCGGTAAAATTTTAGAACCATCATTAAATTCTATTTTTAAAAAATAACGTAAAAGCAGTTGTCCAAAAATAGTTACAAGGAAGTAAACTTTCTTTTTTTATGCAACTAAAAATAAGTCTAAATAAATAACTCGAACTTACCAACCAAAATTGATTGCAAGGAAAACCTAATACGGTAAATTCGCTGTAAGCATCTTGAAGTGCATTCAGTTGTGAATAATGCCAAGTGAAACCTCAGTACGTGGCCAAATTGACGATCAGTACTACCTGACCGCGAAATTGCGACAAACTGACATTTTTTGTCTCGAACAAATTCGGAACAGTGAAGTTATATATGGAAACTTCTCCATGAGGTGACTGGAAACAGGAACGACTGTCAACTTTCCTGTCGCACCTGCCAAATCCCGTCAAAACTGCACAGGACAGGAAAGCTGTCCACCAATTCATGGTTGACAGCTAACTTTTAACTTCTCTCTCAAATACTTACCAACGTAGTTGTTCAAATAGTGTATACAATACACTTGTATCCAATCACCGTGACTAACGTTGATGAGTAAAGACTCCTTGTCTTTGTCCTTAAGTTAATGCGCATGAGTGAATATAAAATTTAAATTTCATGGTGAAAAACAAAATTTTATTAAATTTCAAGTTTATTCCCTCATTTCAAGCATTTTTTTTTTCATTGCTTACTATACCGATTTTATATTCATTACTGTAGTCAAAAAGATCATTTGATGCGAGTGATAATTGTGAGTTTCGCAATTTATGACACATTAATGGTTCTTGAATTAAAATTATTAAAAATTTTAAAGCCGTTTATTTTGGTATATAAACATATTTTCTTATCTCTGATTACATTTTTTTTGCAATCCAAAAAATGTAACCTTGAATTACTGCGCTTATTGCGTAGTAATGTGGAATTGCAAAACTTTCTGAAATTTAATACTTACAAAATAATAAAATTAATAAGTTTTTTTTAATAACATTAAATATGCGGAAATTATGATTAACGAATTAAATTATGCGGAATTACACGTTATTGGTGGTTCACATGTTAATAATAATAATTTTGGTTATTAAGTGAATGATAGATTATAACGCGGCCTTGAACTGAATTAAAACATTGTGAAAGGAAGCACTTGCTTATTTGCTGCTTCTTCTACAGTAATAATCGTGATATATGATCTCTTATTGATTACACGAATCGATTTAGTTTGGCAGTTTTGCATGGAATTAAATATATAAAAATTGCAGAATGGAGAAGTGTAGAATAAATTTTTGTGAACGTCCATAGTTCTATCTTAATAAGGGATTAAAGAAGGACGTAAATTTATAAAAATTTCACTAAAACCAGATTTACGTTTAAGGTAGACATGCTACAACTTTGGGCTTTGCATTAAAGTGGTATCATGCTTTAAACAAGAATATTATTTGAGGAAACCTCTTAACTGTTACAATTTAGGAGCCATAATATGCATAAATCCGATACAGCTCATCAATAATAAGTATTATAATTGTGCCTCTCAGAAATCAAACTGATTAACTTTTGTTTTGCAAATTTCTGAATTTTAGTACCCGAGCTTCAGGCACTAAAATTGAGAAATTTGCAAAATAATATGCATAAATCCGATACAGCTCATCAATAATAAATATTATAATTGTGCCTCTCAGAAATCAAACTGATTAACTCCGTTTTTTGCAAATTTCTGAATTTTAGTACCCGAGCTTCAGGCACTAAAATTGAGAAATTTGCAAAAAAATGGAGTCGATCAATTTGGCTTCTGAGAGGCTCAATTTATGATGTATACTGCTACAAAGTTTTTCTTATGCTGTCTACTCTGAACGCCTATAGGTAACTACTGTAGACGTGCTTCCTTAATTAAACAAGATCGAATTTCTCTATCAGTGATTGGAAACTAGCAACGATCTTTGAAACGAGTTACTGCAGTTCAAACGAATTTATTTTCCTGGTTCCTGGGAAATTAAATAGGAAATTTTAGTATTTCACAGATAATAATCCAAATGTAATACATAGAGTTATCTTTAATTACATACTTTAAATAAAATAACATAAAAGCACTTTGAAATTAAAACTATAATTTATCCAAAATATTTGGCAACACTCACAATTTTATATTCACGCATTCTTGGGAACAATTATACTAATTATTTTAACAAGTGGGTTAACTATTTATTTATTTACAAATTTACTGTCCCATTTAATTTTTTCTCTTTTTTTTAAATATTATTTTAACGAATTTTTATACAAATTGTCTCAATTAAAAGTTCGATTTTCAGAAAAATTATTGGCGTAAAAATAATAAATATCAAAATAATTATATCATTAAAAGCTAGAAAGAAAAATTCACATATACTGTATGTAAATAGAAACGTTTAAATATGTATAAAGTCCTTCCTAATAAATTTCATCGTTTATTAGAGTCACAGTATAAACTTTTATTTTTTAGTGCAATTCCTAAATATCGATTATAATAGAATTTTCATACTAATATAAAAGTTCCAAATTTCCAAATTAAATTCCAAAGATTAATAAAATAATTTTATGTTTTTTCACGAAATTTTATACGAATTTTATGCTTTTTATTACGAATTTTACTGTTTTCTCTTGGTGGCGCTTTTATGATTATTCCCAATAGAGTCCCTATACTCCGTCTCAACCTCAACTGATAGTGACGTCAGAAAAGACGTCATTAACCGGCGAAGTGCTAAAAATGCTAAAAATGTATTACTCCGCTGCCGGCGTTGGCCATGTCGTCTGATCGGTCAGCTGTGGATGTTCTTTTCACATTTATATCTATATTTATATTTTATATAATTTACAATAATTCATTGCTTGAATAATAGAAAAATAAACACAACCATAATTATCTGTTTTT